>JAPFBL010001184.1:0-27583 GCA_026182355.1 Hermatobates lingyangjiaoensis | reverse complement strand
CAGAACAAATTTTAGATGAAATGTGTGCCGCTTTAGGAGGAAGAGCTGCAGAAAAAATCATCTTCGATAAAATATCAACAGGTGCCCTTAGCGATCTTGAAAAAGTAACCAAGCAAGCAAAAGCCATGGTTACAATTTATGGACTAAATGAAAAGGTAGGAAATCTTACCTATTACGATTCAAGTGGGCAAGATTATAGTTTTACAAAACCATATAGTGAACAAACTGCACAAATAATTGATGAAGAAATTTCAAAAATTATAGAAGAACAGTATCAAAGAGCTATTATTCTATTAACAAATCACAAAGAAGAACTTACTTCATTGGCAAACCAATTACTTGAAAAAGAAGTTATTTTCAAAGAAGATTTAGAAAAAATATTCGGAAAGCGAAAATTTAAACATCACTATGAGGAAATAGAAGAGAATACTGAAGTCAAAGAAACGGACGACACATTATCTGATAAAAACGAAAAAACTTCGTCTTTAGAATAAAAATAAACATATTTATGATAAAACTTGATAACAACACAATGGTTGTTATCAAGTTTTTTTATTATCTTTACATTTTTGAACAAAACTTTGAGTACCTACATAAAAATGTAGCTAAGATTGATGAATTTATTTAAAAAAATTTTTGGTAAAAAGACTGATGATAAGAATAAAATAAGTGGGCAGAAATCCTACGTATTTAATGATAATACACCTATAGACGAACAATTCGCTATAAATTTCAATACCAATGGAGGCAAATTCATCTATTGTGAATCAGAAATAGAAGTGATGAATGCTTTTGTGAACATAGTTAAAGAGATAGGTGTATCTACAAAGATTGGATATTCAAAACATGTTGTAAAGGAACTTTTTGAAGAATATAAATCATTGTTTACTGAACAGTTAAGCCAGGCAAATATATATTTAACAGATTGTGAGTTCTTAGTTGCCGATAATGGCTCTATTATTTTCTCATCAAGTCAACTGATGCAAAAGAAAATTAATGAATTACCCGATACATTTATTGTTTATGCAACCACTAGCCAAATGGTTAGGGATCTTGCAGAATCAATGCGGGGCATCAATTTAAAATATCAAAATAAAAAACCTATAATTACTGCGGTTCGAAATTTCAAAGAAAATCAAGATGATTTTTTAAACTACGGGAGTTGTTACAAAAAAATGTACCTTATTTTATTGGAAAACTTATCTAACTAAACACCCAAAAAGTGAACGAACTTTTTAAAAGAGCTATAACAGGATTTATCTACATTTTTTTATTGCTTTCAGCTATCATGCTCAATACGGAAGCCTTTGACTTTCTATTTCTTTCGTTTGGTATTATTTGTTTGTTTGAGTTTAAAAAACTCATTAAATTAAGTGGTTTACATATTTTTATTTCTTTTTTATTTATTTGGTGGATTTTTATTCATCTCCAAGATGAAATGTTTTTGGTATATCTTCTTTTGATGCTTACTTTACTAGTAAACATATACCTCACCCTACAAATGCTTTATGATAAAACTCCATTAAAACTTAAGGATAATAATTATAAATTCATCATAAGTTTATTATATATTGGAGGAGGTTGTATTTTTATGCCACTCATTTATCGTTATGAAATCATCTATTCATACACTGAGTTTGATGCGCAACTAACAATGATTGGAATTCTATCTATTATTTGGGCAAATGATAGTTTTGCTTATTTAATTGGTAAAAACTTTGGAAAACGTAAACTATATGAACGTGTCTCACCCAAGAAAACTATAGAAGGAGCTATAGGTGGACTGGTAGGAGCTATTATGACTGCCTGTGTTATCTCAACATATAGTGATAAAAATATTTGGGCATGGGTTATTTTAGCCTTTTTTCTAGTTATTGCTGGAACTATTGGCGACTTAGTAGAATCACGTTTCAAAAGATCTGCCAAAGTAAAAGATAGTGGAACCACCCTACCTGGGCATGGAGGATTACTTGACAGACTTGATAGCCTTATTTTTTCATCACCAATTGCTTTTTTAATTTTACATCTTATTAAATATGTTTCATAGAGAAGGTTTTAAGATTATTACTATTTCATTTTTAATTAGTATTTCCATTATATTAATAGCACACTTTTTTGTGGATATATTTTGGCTTCAAAAAACAATACAAATTGCTACTTTACTCTTTTTAGTACTTATTTTACAATTTTTCCGAAATCCTAAAAGAGTTACCGTAAAAAACGATTTACACATAATTGCACCTGTAGATGGTAAAGTAGTGGTTATTGAAGAAGTTTTTGAAAAAGAATATTTTAAAGATAAACGTCTACAAGTTTCCATATTTATGTCGCCAATAAATGTGCATGTGACTCGATATGCACTTGGTGGTAATGTTATTTTTAGTAAATATCATCCAGGAAAATACCTTGTTGCCTGGCATCCTAAAGCTTCAGAAGAAAATGAAAGAACAACTATTGTAGTAGAAAATTCTATTTTTGGAAAAGTTTTATATCGTCAAATTGCAGGTGCCTTAGCAAAACGTATTGTAAATTACGCCAAAGAGGGTGATATTGCCATACAAGGATCTGATGCTGGATTTATAAAGTTTGGTTCACGTGTTGATCTTTTCCTTCCCTTAAATACAAAAATAAATGTAACTTAGGACAAAAAGTTAAAGGTGGAGTAGATATTATTGCAATAAAAAATAACTAAATTACTATATCGTTTATACATCATAATAAATGAAAATATTTATTTTTGCAGATGTATAAAGTTACATAAATATTTTTCTGATTGTATAAATTATTATGGGAAGAGCATTTGAATTTAGAAAAGGTCGTAAATTGAAACGTTGGTCTGCCATGTCAAAAACGTTTACACGTATAGGAAAAGACATTGTTATGGCAGTGAAAGAAGGCGGACCTAACCCAGAAACGAACTCACGATTAAGAGCTGTTATGCAGAATGCAAAAGCAGCTAATATGCCTAAAGAAAACATTGAACGTGCCATTAAAAAAGCTTCAAATAAAGACACTGAAAATTATAAAGAAACAATTTTTGAAGGATATGGACCTCATGGTATTGCTATTTTAATTGAAACCGCTACAGATAACAACAACCGAACTGTGGCAAACATACGAAGTTATTTTAACAAATATAATGGTACACTTGGCACTTCAGGTTCTGTAGAATTTATGTTTGACCATACTTGTAACTTCAGAATTTCTAATCAAGGTATTGACCCAGAAGAACTAGAATTAGAACTTATCAGTTTTGGAGCTGAAGAAGTTTTTGTTGAAGACGATGATATTTTAATTTATGCTTCTTTTGAAAATTATGGCGATATTCAAAAGAGTTAGAGAGCAGAAATATTGAAATTTTATCATCGGTTTTGAACGAATTCCACAAGTAACAAAAGAACTCTCAGCAGAAGATCAAGCTGATGTAGAAAAACTATTAGATAAAATTGAAGATGATGATGATGTTCAAAATGTATATCATACAATGAAATAAAAAAAGAAGCAAAGCTTCTTTTTTTATATTTTTTTTCATCCTTCTTCCTTTTTACACCAAACCTTTTGCAATTAAATACTCCGCTATTTGAATTGTATTTGTTGCAGCTCCTTTTCTCAAATTATCTGAAACCACCCACAGGTTTAATGTTTTAGATTCTGACTCATCTCTACGTATGCGCCCTACAAACACATCATCTTTTCCTTGTGCATACAAAGGCATAGGGTAAGTGTTAGTTTTAATATCATCTTGTACAACCAATCCCGGAAAATTTGATAATAATATTCTTACTTTTTCTAAATCAAACTCTTTACGTAAGGTTACATTTATTGATTCACTATGTCCTCCTAACACAGGAATACGAACTGCTGTAGCGGTAACAGTTATAGTATCATCTCGTAATATTTTTTTCGTTTCGTTAATCAACTTCATTTCTTCTTTTGTATAACCATTTTCTTCAAAAGTATCACAATGAGGAATTACATTACGATGAATTTGATAAGGATATGCCTTTTCGTTATGTTTTCCTTCGTATTCATTTTCTAACTGACGAACGGCCTTTACCCCTGTTCCTGTAACAGATTGATATGTTGATACTATTATACGTTTAATTCCATATTCTTTCTGTAAAGGAGCTAATGCCATTAACATCTGTATTGTTGAGCAATTAGGGTTTGCTATAATTTTATCTTCTTTTGAAAGAACATCGGCATTAATTTCAGGAATTACAAGTTTTTTATTAGGATTCATACGCCAAGCAGACGAATTATCAACTACTGTAATACCAGCTTTTGCAAACTTTGGAGCCCATTCTAATGAAACACTTCCACCAGCAGAAAATAATGCAATATCTGGTTTTAATAAAATTGCTTGTTGTAATCCAACGATTGAATATTCTTTTCCTTGATAATTTATTTTTTTTCCTACAGATTTTTCAGAAGCAACAGGAATAAGTTCTGTGACAGGAAAATTTCGTGAAGCTAACACTTCTAACATGACATTACCTACCATTCCAGTAACGCCCACAACAGCTACTCTCATTATATATTTATATTAATTGTATCTTAAAAAAATGTTTTACTTTTTATGTGCAACATCACACAAAATTATAAAATATTTTCAACAAAAACACTTAATATATTATGGTGTTTACTCTAAAACATCTTGCATCAAAAGATGTGGTTCAATTAATAATAAGACTTTGCAGTACAACGGTAAAAAACATAGCTTTAAACTTACATAGGTAAATAATATTCTTTGTTAATCTATGATAATAATCTAAAGTATATAAAACATTAAACCTAACTGTAGTGCATGTGATTTTAACGAAGTTTCATCTGCAGCATTTTTTATACTACTCAACATTGGGGTCAAATTATATTGTACCATAAAATTCCATGTATTGTAACCCACTACTCCATATAATTTAAATTGCCAGTTTTTAGTTATATCTGAATTTTCAAAAGAAATCTTTAAATCATCTAATTGAAATACATTTTTTGAGAATAAATTATACCCTACGCTAACACCTGAATATATTCTCCAAAACTTATGGCTCTCTGCAGTTGAAGTTCGCCAACGAAATTCTATAGGAAATTCCACTGATTGGACTACAAAATAATTTTTACGCAAACTTTCATCTTCTAAACTTTTTAGTATATTATAGGTTGTTGTATTTCCCTCTCGAAGAGCAAAAATATTACTGTAAAACGAATCATATGCATACCCTAAACCGAGTGCTAAACCAATATTTCTACGATTATTCAATGGTATATCTCTTAAAAAACCAAAATGTACACCTCTTGAAAAACTATGTTGTACAACATTTTTAGGTTTAGAAGATAATACATTATACGTAATACTAAAATAAAATTGATCTTCTAAATATTTATTATCTATTTTCTTATCTTTTTCTTGTGAAAAAACAAAAAAAGGTATAAAAAACATTAAATATACTATTCGTAACAACTGATTATATTGCATCATAAACATTTTTAATGTGTTTCAAAGATACGATTTTTTAAAAATTTTCCTATCTATATAACAAATCAAAAAAAAATTATCTTTGCGTTAATAAAAGAAAAGCTATGTCCCGTACGGAGAAAATTTTTAATATTAAAAATAGTTTAGAGTGGAAAAAAAAAGCAACTTATTTTGTTAATCAATACTGCGACACACTTGTCTGGCTTGACTCAAACAACTATCCTGATAAATACAAAAAATTTGATGCTATACTAGCTTTTTATCCTGAAAAAAAACTAAAAACAAACAGCAAAAATGCTTTTAATAAACTAAAATCATTTTTTAATCAAACATCCGATTGGATATTTGGTTATTTAACCTATGACTTAAAAAATGATTCGGAAAATTTATCTTCAGAAAATATAGACTATCTAAATTTCCTGATTTATTCTTTTTTCAACCTAAAAAAATCATTTTTTTCAAAGGAAATAAAGTCACCTTTAAATATATGAATAATGTCTCTTTAGATATAGATAAGGATTTTAATGCAATCGAATCAATGGATATCAACATTCATCATTCTAGAAAGAAACTTCATATCACACCTCGTTTTTCAAAAGAAGCCTATTTGAAACAGGTTGAAAAAATGAAGGAACATATCCAAAAAGGAAATATTTATGAAGCTAATTTTTGTCAAGAATTTTACGCTGAGAATGCCTCTTTTTTTCCTATAGAAACATATTGGCGTCTTAATACTATTTCAACACCTCCTTTTGCTACATTTTTAAAAGAAAAACAACATTATTTACTATCTGCTTCACCTGAAAGATATTTACAACGAACAAATAATCAAATAATATCACAACCTATAAAAGGAACCGCCAAACGCTCAGAAAATATAGCAAAAGACACTGAACTACGTAGTAAGTTAGAATCAAATACTAAAGAACGGTCAGAAAATATTATGATTGTAGATTTGGTTCGAAATGATCTTTCTCATTTTGCTGAAAAAGGAAGTGTACATGTTAATGAACTTTGTAAAGCTTATACTTTCAAGCAAGTACATCAACTGATTTCAACAATTTCTGCGACAGTAAAACCTGACACGCATTCAGTAGATATAATTCGCAGTACTTTTCCTATGGGGAGTATGACTGGCGCGCCAAAAATATCAGCTATGCAAATTATTGAATCGTTAGAAAAAACAAAAAGAGGTCTATATAGCGGTAGTGTAGGATATTTTAGTCCTAATGGCGATTTTGATTTCAATGTAGTTATTCGTAGTATACTATATAACGAATCGAATAAATATGTTTCTTTTTCTGTTGGAAGCGCTATTACTGCAAAATCAAATATTGAAAGTGAGTATGAAGAATGTTTACTTAAAGCTAAAGCAATGCGAGAAATTTTAGAGAATTAGCTATCTTTACCCTATGTTATCAAAATTTAAAAAGCATCTTTTACAAGAGTTTTCACTTGCTAACAAGCGTGTGTTAGTTGCTACCAGTGGTGGTGTTGATAGTATTGTACTTAGTTATTTACTTCAAAAGTCAAACATTGAAATAACTTTAGCACATTGTAATTTTCAACTAAGAGGAAAAGAAAGTGATGAAGATGAAAAATTTATAAAAGATTGGGGGGAAACATTTAACATTCCTACCGTTATAACCCATTTCAATACCAAAGAATTTGCATTTAAAAACAAACTAAATATACAACTTGCTGCGCGAAAATTACGTTACCAATGGTTTAATGAAGTACGCACAGAGAGTAATTTTGATTATATAGCTACAGCTCATCACGCTGACGACAATATTGAAACCTTTTTAATTAATCTCTCTCGTGGCACTGGATTAAAAGGACTGATTGGCATACCTATAAGAAATAATTATATTATTAGACCTCTTTTACCTTTTAATAAGCTTGAAATTATAGATTTTGCTAAAAAGAAAGGATTAAAATGGAGAGACGATAGTAGCAATTGCACCGACAAATATATACGTAATAATATTCGTCATAATATCATTCCAAAGCTTAAGTCTATTAATCCTCAATTTTTAGAAAATTTCAGAAGTACTCAACTGTACTTACAACAAACTTCTGATTTTGTAAAAAGTCAATTAGATGATATTAAAAATAATATTTTTTTAACTAAAAATGATTCTGTATACATTGATATTGAAAAACTAAAAACACATCGTAACATCGATTTTTTATTACATGAGTTTTTTTATCCGTATGGATTTTCAAATTTAACCGATTTAAAAAAAATGCTTATCGCTACAAGTGGAAAGCAGTTATTCTCCCCCACACACAAGTTGCTTAAGGACAGAACATTTTGGATTTTAAATGTTCATCACAAAAATACAACAAACACAACTTATCATATTAATAGCTCAGAATCATCATTAAAATACCCTATAAAACTACTTTTTGAAGAAGTCGCGTCAGTAAAAAAAAGCACCTCAGAAAAAGAAATTTTTGTAGATGCTAATATGCTTCAATTCCCCTTAACCGTAAGGAAATGGAAGACTGGCGATGTATTCTATCCATTTGGGATGAAAAATAAAAAAAAAATAAGTAAGTTTTTTAAGGATGAAAAGTATTCACTTATCGAAAAAGAAGAACTCTGGATACTTTGTAGTGAAGAAAAAATTGTATGGGTTATTGGAAAACGTGCTGATAATCGGTTTAAGTTCATGAAAACACAAAACGTATCTTAAAAATTAGTTTACAATAATACCTTCTATATATATATTTTTAAACCTTTTTCAAAAATAAGTGTGGTGGGTAATGTACTTCTGTAAGAAAAAGTCCACAAGCAGGTACAGAGGCTCCTGCATTTTTTCGATCTTTACTTTCAATTATTCTTTCCATTTCTGAAATTTGCTTTTTGCCAAGCCCTATATCTATAAGTGTACCTACAATTGCGCGAACCATATTTCTTAAAAAACGATCGGCTGAAATTGTAAATATTAATTGATTATTTTTCTTTACCCAAAAAGCTTCGTATATATCGCATAAATATGTTTTTACATCAGTATTTGATTTTGAAAAACTATGGAAATCAGAATATTTAAATAATATTTCAGAGGCTTTATTCATAGCTTCAATATCTAATGGTAAATTTATGTACATACTTGTTTCGTAATTAAATACTGATTTTTGAGTATTTATAAAGTATTGATATGTTCTTTTTATAGCATCAAAACGAGCATGAGCATCATCTGTTGTTTGGTAAAAAGAATGTACGGCAATGTCTTTAGGTAAAAAGGAATTTAATTTATATATTAATTGATTAGAGATATTTTTATCTGTATTAAAATGAGCAAACATTTGCTTAGCATGTACTCCACTATCAGTTCTACCCGCTCCCACTATTTCTGTTTTTTCGCGTAATAAAGTACTTAACCCTTTTTCCATCACCTCTTGTACTGTAATTGCATTAGGTTGATTTTGCCAGCCATGATAATGTTTTCCATTATATGAAAACTCTATAAAATAACGCATTTTAAAATATATAAGAATTGATTTTGTCAGGTAAATCGTAATTGATGTACATGATTAATTGTTTTAATACTTGTTTATCAATTATTAAAGTATACAATCTCAGAAATGATTATCTATGAAATAATACTAATTTTATAGAAAATATTGAATCTTTTATTTTTTAAAAGTTTACAATAATTCAAATAAACTCAATGTAATAAATATGTTTTTTGATTGAAAATTTATTTTTCTTGATTTAGTTGATTTCTGTAATCTTCTAAGTGAGCTTTAGTTTTTTCATCTAAATCAGGATATTTTACGTCGGAAAGGTTTTTTAATCTATCCCATAAAATTTCAGCCACAATCAAGCGAGAAGCTTCTTTACTATCGGAAGGAATTACATACCAAGGAGCTTTTTTAGTTGAAGTTTCATTAATTGCTATTTCATAATACTTTTGGTAATTATCCCAAAACTTACGCTCCGCTAAATCGCTTGGAGAAAATTTCCAGTTTTTAGAATGTTTGTCTAAACGGCGGAGTATTCGCTGACGTTGTTCTTCTTTAGATATATGTAAAAAAAACTTAAACACTATCATTCCGTTTTGTATAATACCTTTTTCAAAATTACGAATTTGTTTGTAGCGATGTTTCCAAAATTTTTTATTAATATCTTCTAAGGTATTAACATATGGATTTTTTTCATTTAGTACAATTTCTGGATGTACACGAGAAACCAAAACATTCTCGTAATGTGTACGATTAAAAATTCCTATTTTACCTCGTTCTGGTAAAGCTATATAATGTCGCCACATAAAATCGTGTGACAACTCTTTACTTGTCGGGACTTTAAAACTATGTGTTATAATACCTCGACTGTTAAAACCTTTAAATGTTTCTCTAATAAGACTATCTTTTCCTGCTGTGTCCATCCCCTGTATGCAAATTAAAATACTATATTTTCCATGAGCATACATCATGTTTTGAAACTCAGAAATTTTCTCACTTACTTTTTTTAATTCTTCTTCAAGAATCTCATTGTCAGCTTCAAAATCTTCAAAAGTATTAATTTTATCTAGTGATATTTTTTTTGTAACCTGATATTTTCTTGTATTAATTTTTTTCATTTATGTTATTTTATTATCTATAAATAAATTTATAGAATATTTTTTATGAAAACAATATAAAATTAGTGTTCAAAATTCATCTTTGCAAGATATTTACTTACTTTTTTATAAATACTTATAGTTTTTTGTTCAACCCATATACTTCCTGCAAAGGGATCTATTGTTTTAGAAAATTGTAAATCTATCAATGATATTGTATTCTGATTTTCAACAGAAATTACTTTATCAATCTCATGAATCAAAATATCAGATTGTGCAGCTAGTGCATAAAAACATTCTACTTCATTAGATATTTGAGAAGCAATTCTTACTTTAGGTACGTGGTAAGTTGTTATTATTTTACTCCAAAGCATTCGAAGTGCACGCACTCCTGCTAATGTTTCAAGTTGATTTTCTTTATTGAAACGAACTAAAAACCAAATCTTTGAAATTACATCTGAATCACTTCGTGATTCCATTAACGTTTTTATCTTTTGTAATTGTTCAGCTATTTGAACTTCTGAATCTTTCTTCGAATTAAAATCAATCAAAAAATAACATCCTTCTACGCGCGACAACATTGTTGAACTAGGTTGTAATATGGTAGAATTAGTTATAAGAAATGATTTGTTTTCTTCTATATTTTCTGAAAAAAAAACTGTTTTCAATAAAGGTAAAGTCAACAAATGCCCCATTGCATCATAACCTCGAACAAAGGGCTCTTTCCCTGCCATATAAGTGGCAGAAAAAAAAGATTCTTCTTTTCTTTCAGAAGTTTTTAACACACAGTTACTAAATCTATTTTGCATATACATGTTGCTTTTCCCAATCTTCCCAAATTCGTTTTGAATTAAGAGGTTCTATTGTTGTTTTATGAGATTTTATTTTTAAAAATGGGTATAGTTCCCATTGTTTTTCAGGAATAAAACTTTCGATATCTATCTTTTTTGACTTTAAAAACATATTAAAATTAATCTGTTCAATAGCAGCTTTTTCTTTTATTTTTTTTTGAATTATATGTTTTTTTAACAATGAAATAATTCCTCCATTATTAACTATACTTTTAAATAGCGACAAGGATTTTTGAGCCATTTCAAAAGTTAACACTGATATAGCATAGCTACCATTTATAAAACACGATTTTTGTTTTTCAATAATTTTTCTAATATTTTCATGATGATGTAAATTTTCATCTAGTGTCATTTTTTTATAGATAGACTCTGATTTAGGAATTATAAAATCAATACCTGCTAAAGTAGCTATTTCGTAGGCTGCTAATATCAAATTTTGATTGTATGAGGAAGCAGAAAGATTTAAATATCGTTGTGAGGGTTTAGCTACAAAAAATAAATTTATCTTAAATGAAAAGTTAGAACAAATAGTTTCAGCTACCCAACGAAAAGCCCTTATTTTAGCAATTTCTATCAAAAAATCATGTCCTAAAGCAACTTCAAAATATAAAAAAACTTCTTTTTCATTTCCTTTTTTTTCTACTTGTAAAAGATATTCCAACGCATGGGAAATGCCATATGCTATTTGTTGTATTCCGTTGCTGCCAGCATTTTGATAAACAGATGTATTTACCCATATCGTTTTATTTATATTAAAAGTTTGAGTAAATAATGAATAATCGAAGTATTGATTTTAATCCAATTTCCTGTTTCTACAAAGTGACCTATATAATCGCTTATAATATATATTTTTGGCGATTTAATATATGTATTAAGTAATTGCAAAAAACTTTTATTAGCCTTATAAACATCAATATAACAACGTACTAATTTAGGTAATCTTTCAAAAAAAAACTTCCAATCAAGTTGCGTGTTGTGTAATACCAAGTAAAAAGTTGTTATTCCTTTATTTATAAAAAAATCTATTTCGTTAAGTGTTTTTTCAACATCAATAGCATAAATCCAATGCATCTGTTTACTAATGACAGATACATCAAATGATTTTTTTATATTTTCATATGTGTAAAAAGGTAAAACTGACAATTCGTGATAAGAAGAGTTGGAAATCAAACTGTTATTATAATCCAGCCCATCAAGCTCGAATTGCAATTGTTGTTTCCATTGCTTTGCTGATGATTTTGGACACTTATCTAACAAATAATCCATCGGTTAATGTTTCAAGTTATTATTATAATTTGTTTAAATGCCCTATGGAATACGATTCAAATATAAAAAATCCTATTTTAATATCTATTTTTTATCCTATCCAAATCGCGTTTAGTATCGCGCTCTTTTATTGCTTCTCGTTTATCGTATAACTTTTTACCTCGAACTAAAGCTATTTCCATTTTTGCTAACCCTTTTTCGTTAATTAATAAACGTAAAGGTACAATTGTTAAGCCCGAATTCTTAACTTCTTTATGTAGTTTTTTTAGTTCTCTTTTATGTAACAATAACTTGCGCTCACTTTTAGGTTTATGATTGTAATGTGTACCATAGACATATTGTTCAATATTTGTATTAATTACAAACAACTCTCCTTTTTCATTAAATTCGCAAAAACTTTCAGCAATAGAGGCTTTGCCCATTCGTATTGATTTAATTTCGGTACCTACCAATACAATTCCTGCCATATAAATATCAAGTATTTCATATTCAAATTTGGCTCTTTTATTTACTATGTTGATGTTTTTTTGCATAAGGATAACAAAAGTACAATTTTTTCTTTCACTTACTAAAAATATAAATGAATAAGAAATAAAAAAGCCCAACAAAATTGTTGGGCTTTTGAGCGGGAGACGAGGGTCGAACTCGCGACATTCAGCTTGGAAGGCTGACGCTCTACCAACTGAGCTACTCCCGCCTTTCCTTATTTGAGAATGCAAATATAAGGCATAATACACTTATTTTACAAATAAAATTACATTTTTTTACTCATTTATTTTATTCTCTTTATTAAAATACAATCAATCAAATAATTAACTAAAACTCAGAAGTAAAATGTAATCGTAAGTTTGGATATTTTTGCTTCACCATTTCAATAGAAAAGGGAGAATCTGCCAAAAATACTTGTTGACCTTGTTTATCATGTGCTAAATATTTTTGTTTGACTCTTAAAAAATCTAGATATTCAACATCTTTAGGGTCATCAGGTGTTTCAATCCAACAAGCTTTATGTACAGGAAAATTTTCATAGCTACATTTAGCACCATATTCATGTTCTAAACGATATTGAATTACTTCGTATTGCAACGCTCCTACCGTCCCAATAACCTTTCTTCCATTAAAGTCAAGTTTAAAGAGCTGTGCAACACCTTCATCCATTAATTGGTCTATACCTTTTTCAAGTTGTTTTGATTTTAATGGATCTGCATTATTTATATAGCGAAAATGCTCGGGTGAAAAACTTGGGATTCCTTTAAAATGAAGTATCTCTCCTTCAGTCAGTGTATCTCCTATTTTAAAATTACCCGAATCATGCAACCCCACAATATCACCTGCATACGAAATATCTACTACTTCTTTCTTTTCAGCAAAAAAAGCATTTGGGCTTGCAAACTTCATTTTCTTTCCTTGTCGGACATGTAAGTATGGTTTATTTCGTTCAAAAGTACCCGAAACAATTTTTATAAATGCTAGACGATTTCGATGATTAGGATCCATATTAGCATGAATTTTAAATACAAAACCACTAAAGGTTGATTCACTAGGTTCAACCATTCTCTCCTCACTAGCTTTTGCTCTTGGTGAAGGGGCTATTTCTACAAAACAATTTAATAGTTCAGCTACGCCAAAATTATTTAATGCTGAACCAAAAAAAACAGGTTGTTGAGTTCCATTAAGATATGACTCGCGATTAAAACCAGGGTATACTTCATACACTAATTCTAAGTCATTTCGCAGATTTTCTGCTGCTTTTTCTCCTATAATTTCTTCTAATTCAGGATTATTCACATCATCAAAAGCAATAGTTTCTTCTATATCCTTTCGGCTATCTCCAGAAAAAAGATTTATATTTTTTTCCCAAATATTATAAATTCCCTTAAAATCGTATCCCATACCAATGGGAAAACTCAGTGGAGTAACTGTTAAACCTAATTTTTGTTCTACTTCATCAAGTAAGTCGAACGCATCTTTCCCTTCTCTATCCAATTTATTGATAAATACAATCATTGGAATATTTCTCATACGGCATACCTCAACTAGTTTTTTTGTTTGTTCCTCTACCCCTTTTGCTACATCAATAACTACAATTACGCTATCAACCGCTGTAAGAGTTCGAAAAGTATCTTCAGCAAAATCTTTATGACCTGGCGTATCTAGTATATTGATTTTATTATCTTTATAATTAAATGCTAAGACCGATGTTGCTACAGAAATTCCTCTTTGACGTTCAATTTCCATAAAATCAGAAGTAGCTCCTTTTTTAATTTTATTGCTTTTAACGGCACCTGCTTCCTGAATAGCTCCCCCAAAAAGAAGTAATTTCTCAGTTAAAGTTGTTTTTCCTGCATCAGGATGTGAAATAATTCCAAAAGTTCTACGTTTTTGAATTTCTTGAAGTAACGACATTATTTTTGTGATGTTTTTTATATACCGGATGCAAAAATAATTCTTTTCACTTACCTACACAAAAAACATAAAAAAATTGCTTTTAAATTCAATCTATTATTGAATCATAAATAGCTTGTTGAATTTTTGTACGGATACCTTCAGATATAAGCAATTTATTTTCGGAATTGGGGAAAGTTCTATTTGAAAGGAAAACATACGTTATTCCAAATTCAGGATCTGCCCAAGCGTAAGTACCTGTAAATCCTGAATGCCCAAAGCTAGACATTGAAACGCATCCGCAAGTAGGTCCCTCGCCCTCCAATTGAGGCTTGTCAAACCCCATCCCTCTACGTACGTCTTCTTTACAAAATATACATGTATTAAATAATTCTATCACTTTTGAAGGCAAATACCATCTTCCTCCGTAGTAGCCTTGTTGTAAGTACATTTGCATCATTTTTGCAACGTCATCAGCTGTACCAAATAGTCCTGCATGCCCTCCTACACCACCTAACATAGCTGCACCTTGATCATGTACGTAACCTCTAACTTCTTGCTCTCGGAAATTAGAATCAAATTCTGTAGGTGCTATATTAACATGAGAAAAGTGTTGTAAAGGAAAATAGGTTAATCGATATGCACCTAATGAATTATAAAAATCTGTTTTTACTAAATTAGGAAGAGTATTCTTTTGAGCTTTTTCTATATAATCTTTAAAGTAATAATAAGGGAGGTCGCTATACAAATATTGTTTTTTTTTTAATAAATCACTTTCGGTGATTGCACTAAAAATAGAATCTTTATAATCATCTCTAAGATATAAATTTCTAGCTACCTCTACAGAGAAACCATCCATCTTTTTTCTTCGATAATATTCGGAAAGTGGCTTTTTATCAGCATCTACAGTCTTTAAATAGAAAGGAATCCACGATTTTAATGATCCATAGTGCGATAATACATTTGCTACTCGTAAATCGGCTTTATTTGATTTTTTTAATTCAGGAATAAGTTCTCCAAGAGTTGAATTAACCGTGAAATAATCTTGGGAATACATTTTCATTAACTCTGGTAAAGTTGCTAGTATTTTGGTTAATGAAGCTAAATCGTATATAGTATTATCAGTTACAGGGTTATTATCATTGTAGTCTAATGTTCCAAAATTTTTTCTATATACTACTTTACCATTTCGAGCTACCAGTATTTGCATTCCTGGAGTCATTGATTTTTTTATGGCATAATGTGCAATAGTGTCTATAATCAATAGTTTGTCAGAAGACATTCCTTCTGTTTCAGAAACACCATAAGACAAACGACCAATAACAGGTGTAGTTAAAGAAGTATTTACAGGCAACTTTGGGTGAATTGTTACTGGTAAAACTCCCTTTCCTTTAATAGCTCCAAAAATAAGTTGAGCAGCTTTATCTTGAGCTACTTTATGATTTTGATAGGCTATTACAATACTTTTTATATTTGAAATATTTTTTACATCTAACATTGCATATGGACGAGCAAAAACAGTAAGTATCACATTTTTATGCGCAGAAATATTTTGTAAATTCAGTAATTCTTCTTTTGTAAACTTATACGCGTCCCATGGTGTTTTATTGCTTTTATGTAATCCTATGATAATTGTTTCATAAGGAGCTAATTTCTTTTTTATATCAGTATCAGAATTTATTTGTATAAAATCGACTTTTGCATAAGTTTTTAAACGATTTAAAAAAGAGGTATGATCAGCATCTCCAAATTTCACATAGGCAATTTTTCTATTTGATAAGTCTTGTATTGGCAGTACTTTTTTATCGTTTTTCACGACAGTTATAGCGTTCTCAAAAACCTGTTCTATCAAAACATCATCTGCAAGAGTATGTATTTTTTCACGAATAACTTCTTCTTTTAATGGTTGATAGTTATTAAGTCCCACCTTATATTTTGCCATTAGTATTTTTTTTACTGAATGTGCCAAACGACCTTCAGTCACCTTACCATTTTTGTAAGCTGTCTTTATTGCATTAAATCCAATAGGCACATCTTTTGCCATTAACAGGATATCATTACCAGCCAAAAAGGCTGTCAAGTCAACTTCGTTTGGAGGTAAATAATCAGCAACTCCTTTCATTCCTAATGCATCTGTAAATACAAGACCTTTGTGTCCTAATTTTGTTTTTAATATATCGGTAATAATATGATATGATACTGATGAAGGTAATTCGTTTTCGGGTTCCAGTGAAGGTACATTTAAATGCCCCACCATAACACTAGCTACATTTTTATCAATCATTGCTTTAAATGGATACAACTCAACGTTATTTATTCGTTCAGTAGAAAAATTTATTGTAGGTAATGCTTTGTGTGAGTCAATAGACGTATCTCCTTGTCCTGGAAAATGTTTGGCACTTCCTAATACGCCTACAGATTGCATTCCCTCCATAAAGGCAATTCCTTTCAGAGTTACATTTTCTTTATCTTCACCAAATGAACGATTTCCTATAATTGGATTTTCAGGATTGGTAGTTAATATCTACATCGGGTGCATAGTTAAAGTGGACTCCTAAGGCTTTGCAATGATGCCCAATTCGCGCTCCTACTTTTTTTATAATACTATTATCTTTTACTGCTCCTAAAGTCATATTCCAAGGGTATGCAAATGTTGAGTCTAATCTCATTGCAAGTCCCCACTCGGCATCCATTGACATTAGTAGAGGGGTTTTTGAAATTTTTTGAAAATCATTAGCTAATTTAGCCTGTCGTAAAGGTCCTCCTTTTGAAAAAATAATACCTCCTATATGATACTCTTCAATAAGTTTTTTTATTTTTTGTGTTTTTTTTTCATCTCCATCACTAAATGCCTGCACTACAAATAACTGACCTATTTTTTCATCTAGTGTGAGTTTATTATAAATACTATCGACCCATTGTTGTTGCTGAAGTTTATCTGGCGTTTGCAATGGATTGCTTTGTTGTGCTTTTGAGTGTATAAAAATACTTACTAAAAGTATTGTGAAATATATTTTTTTCATCTTAAAATTTATAATTATAAAAATCGGCTATGCCAACTTTCTTCTAAAGGAATTTCCCAATGATTTTGATATTCTTGTTTATTATTAACCAAATTATTAAATACAATCGTCTTTGCAGAAACAGCTTTTTCTTTTACCATTTTTTTAAAGTCAATCAACTTTTTATAAGCAATATATTCTCCTTGTCGATAACTTACATTCATCTTATCTAATAAATCTACCTTATAATCTTTTTCTAATTGTTGAATAAATTGAACTGAACTATCTATTGAACAACCTGATGCTGATTGTACTTCTTGGTTTACTACAAATATAATAAATCGGTTATAACGAATCTGAAACGATGCCTCAAGACCTGTACCGTGTGCTGCCCAATGTTCTATAAAGTGTTTAACTTTTATCTCAATTTCACTAACTTCTTTAGGGGTGAAACTTCTATTGGACTGATAAATCCATACTCGAGAAGTTTCAGGTAATTCATCAAAATTAACGTACATATATTCTTCCTTCTTAAAATTTACTTTTTTTATTTGATTGCTTCGTTTAACATCTCTGCTATATCGAAAACTTTTATATCGTGTTCTTTATTTTTATATTTCACTCCATCTGTAAGCATAACATTACAAAAAGGACAACCTGATGCAATAATTTTCGGTTGAGTTTCCATTGCTTGTTCGGTACGCAATACATTAATTTCTTTATCTCCCTTTTCAGATTCTTTAAACATTTGAGCCCCTCCAGCTCCGCAACAAACTCCTCGACTTTTACAATTTTTCATTTCCACTAAATCAACTTGTAATTTTCTCAATACTTCTCGAGGTGCTTCATACACCTTGTTTGCTCTACCTAAATAGCATGAATCATGAAATGTGATGCGTTGATTTTTAAAATTCTTCTTCTCTACAATAAGTTTACCTTCATTTAGTAAAGAATTTAAAAATTCTGTATGGTGTAATACCTCATAATTCCCTCCCAACGAAGGATATTCGTTTTTAAGTGTATTAAAACAATGTGGGCAAGCTGTTACTATTTTTTTTATTTGATAAGCATCAAGAACTTGGATATTACTCATTGCTTGCATTTGAAATAAAAATTCGTTGCCTGATCGTTTTGCAGGATCACCTGTACAGCTTTCTTCCGTTCCTAAAACTGCAAATACTATTTCTGCTTTTTGTAAAAGGTATGCGAATGCTCTAACGATACGTTTAGCACGGTCATCAAAACTTCCTGCACAGCCTACCCAAAATAAAACTTCAGGAGTCTTTCCTTGTTCTGTCATTTCTGCCATTGTAGGAATATGCAATGCTTCATTCATAAAATATCATTTATTTTTCGTTTACCCATTTCATTCTATCCATTTGATTATAAGGCCATGGTGCGCCATTATTTTCAATATTTGACATCATAGTATTTAGTTCATTAGGTGCAGCAGATTGTTCCATCACTAAATACTGTCGCATATCCATAATAATAGATAAAGGATTAATACTTACTGGACAAACTTCAACACAAGTATTACATGACACACAAGCCCAAAGTTCTTCAGGAGTTATATAATCGTTTAAAAGTTGTTTTCCATCACCTTGAAAAGTTCCTTTACTATTATCTATTTGTTTTCCTACCTCTTCTAATCGATCACGAGTTTTCATCATAATAGCTCGTGGAGAAAGTTTTTTTCCTGTTTTATTGGCCGGGCACTCATCTGTGCAACGACCACACTCAGTACAAGTATAAGCACCTAATAATTGTACCCACGTCAAATCAGTTACATCGGAAGCTCCAAATTTCTCTATTGGAAGAGCTTCGTTTGAAGGAGTTGAAAAAGGATCTGCATTAGGATCTAACATTAATTTTACCTCAGAAGTAACTGTTTTATTATTAGGAAGTTGACCTAATGGAGCTACAGAAGCAAAAAACGTATTAGGAAATGCCAATAAAATATGTAAATGTTTTGAATAATATAGGTAATTTAAAAAGCATAACACTCCTATAATATGTAACCACCAACAAGTTCGTTCAATAAAAATAAGTGTTGATTCATTAAGATTACTGAAAAATAAGGATATCCAGCTACTTATAGGAAAACTTCCTGCTTGTATATAATGCGTTGCACCTAATTGTTGGAGTTGATAATCGGCTGCATTCATTATAAGAAATAAAAGCATTAAGGTTGTTTCAAAATATAGAATTATATTACCGTCTTTTTTTGCCCAACCAGTTAATTCTTTTTTTCTAAATCTATTTATTTTTAAAACATTACGTCGAATCCAAAAAATAAATACAGAAATTATTACCAAAAAAGCCAATATCTCGAATACTCCTATCAGAATGTTGTAAAAAGCGCCAAGAAAAGAAAAAATACGATGTGTGCCTAAAACACCATCAATTATAATTTCTAACATTTCTATATTTACAACAATAAAACCTATATAAACTAAAACATGCAATAGACCAGACAGAGGACGAACCATCATCTTTCCCTGACCTAAAGCAATTCTCAACATGTTTTTAAAACGTTGTGAACGGTTATCGGAGGTATCAACTTCCTTTCCTAAACGAATATTTCGAACTAATTTACGAATGTTTATAACAAAAAAAGTAATACCTCCAGTGAGTAATAAAACAAATAAAATATTTGGTAAATACTGCATTTTATTTAACACTTTATTCTTTTACTATTATAGTATCTTTAATTGTTTCTAAATTTTCTGTTATTGTTGTTTTATATGGTTTCGCTTTTTTTCCAAAAACTGAAAAATGAACATAACGTTTTGGGTTTAAACGAAAATCTTCTAATAGCATTTCCAATTGATTAGAAGTGTTATTTAAACTAATATACAACTGTTCGTCGTTTATAAGCTTTCCTAAACTGCCTTTTCCTTTTTCTAGATTTGCTATTATTTCATTAAATGATTGCAATGTTTTTTGGGTATCAGTAATTACTTTATGTATATCTGCTTGCTTCATTGTATTAGAAATAGCCGCAAAATCAGTTGTTATTTTCTGAGTATTTTCTAGAGTATTATTTAAATTATCTTTATTGTTATTTAATAACTGATTTAATGTAACAGATGATTGATTCAAAACTTGCATTGTTCTACTAAAATTCGCAATGGCTAACTTCAATTCAGCTTGAGATTTAGCATCTAAAACGGTGTTTATACTTGAAACTGTAGAATCTGTTTTTGTTAACAAATCATTTATTTTTACTTGAGTAGGCTCTATTTTTGAAGTAACTGACTCCAATAATCCCATTTGAACAACTCCCTTTAATACATCACCTGTTTTTGCTTTCGGAGCACCATCAAAAGCAGGAATAATTTGTAATCCTGTATCTCCTAAAAAACTACTATAGAGTTCAGCCTTGCTGTTTTTAGAAAATAAAAAATCTTTAGAGCATGATATTGCTACATTTATTTTAGCTGTTTTATCATCTAAAACAATTGATTCTACCGTCCCTATTTTAACACCATTTACTGTTACTGAGGTTCCTGCTTTTAACCCCCCTGAATGATCATATATAACGTAATAAGTATTATTGCTTGAAAAAATAGGTTTTGATTTTAAAAAATTAAATCCTAGAAAAAAACACACCATACCAATTATAACAACAATGGCTACTTTTATCTCTCTTGTTAGTTTCATCTATTTATTTTAAATTTAACAATGTATTATAATATTCTACAAACTAATATATAGAACATTTTAATTTTTACAAATGTACTTATTAAAATACAAAAAATAAATCTAAACTATAGGTTTTCTCTTTCTAGGGCTTCAGAAACTGGAATTATATCATCTTTATCAAATGCTACAATATAAGCGTCAGAATAACCTTTTCGTTTAGCTTTTAAAAGAAATTCTTTTGCTTTTTTATATTGATTTGTTTTCTCGTAAAAATACCTATACAAGCCTTCTTTTTTACTAAAGGTAATAGGAGAAAGTCCATTAAAATTATATTTTTTTGTCTCTATTTTCTTACTGCCGTTGATATTTGTATTTTATATGTTAAATGAGTATTGTTTTTATTATCTGTAACCTCTTCATTTTTAGCTGCAATTTCATCTAAGAATGAATCTGAGCTTTTTTGCTCAACCCAATCTTTATAAGACATTATAGCTTTCACAATATTTTCTGCAAAATCATTTTGTCCTTTACGTGAAATAAGATATTTTCGTTCTTGACTATTTGTAACAAATCCTGTTTCTATCAATACGCTTGGCATATATGTTTGATGTAACACTATAAAGCCAGCTTGTTTAACTCCTCTATCAAGGCGGTTCAAATTTTGGGTGAAGTTTTTTTGTATTTTTTTTGCTAAATGAATACTTTGGTTAAGATACTCCTGTTGCATAATTGAAAGACCAATAAACGATTCTGGAGAGTTAATATTATAATCTGAATATTTAGTTTCATAATTATCTTCAAGATAAATCACTTCATTTTCAGCCTTTGCTACCTCAAAATTTCGCTCGTTTACATGTAATCCTAATACAAATGTTTCTGCACCATACGCATTAGAGTGATGAGCATTGCAGTGAACTGATATAAACAAATCGGCTTTTGCTTTATTGGCAATAGCTCCACGTTCGTATAAATCCACAAAAGTGTCATTTTTACGTGTATATATCACTTTTACATTGGGGTATGATTTCAATTTTTCTCCCATCAACAAGACTATTTTCAAAACAATATCTTTTTCATATATTCCATTATATACCTTTCCTGGATCTTTACCTCCATGTCCAGCGTCGAGAACAACCACAAAATCAGATTTCGATTGCGCAGAAAGATTAAAAGAAAAAAGAACTGCTAATAAAAAAAGAAAAACAAAATTACCTTTCATAAAAATACTACTACCTAGATTAGAAACTTTCAAACACTTTAATAAAACAAATATATTTTTAACGACTTACTGCGTTTTAATAAACAAATTTTAAAAGTCTTCTGTTTTTAGAAACAAAAAATATACGTATGTTTGAACCTTGAAAACTCAATATTAATGTCGTCGAAATAAAGTGCGAATATATGAAGTTTTCAAATAAATGTACTATATTTTTTTATTTAATACGATTTTTTAAATCTTCTATTTTGTTCAAAAACAAACAACAACTTGGCTTTTTAATACTTTTTTTTATCACAACTACATGTTTTTGGTATGCTAAATTGTTTGCTGAAAAAAGAAACTTACATCCACAACATTTTTTAATCATTAGCTCTTTAAAAAAAACAAAAGATAGTTTAAAAATAAATTCTAAGACACCATAATGATACTTTTATAGATACTCTAAAAAACGATTCTTTAAAAAAAAAATCTGAATTGAATGATGTTGTTAATTATCAAGCTAAAGATAGTATTGTATTTAATCCACTAAACAAGAAAATTAGTCTCTACAACGAAACACAAGTACAGTACACTAATATTGAGCTTACTGCCGGAGTTGCTGACATAAAATATGGTATTAATCAAGTATCTGCCGGTAGAATTAAAGATTCTGTAGGAAATTTCACACAACTCCCCATTTTCAGACAAGGAAGCGATGTTATTGAACCTGACTCTATTCGATTCAATTATAAATCTCAAAAAGCAATCATTTTAAATTCATATACACGACAAGAAGAAAGTAATATTAAAGCAGAAATTATAAAGAAAGAGAATGACTCTACTTACTTCTTAAAAAATGGAATTGTTACAACCGCTGAAGATTTAGATAATCCTGATTATTATATCCGGGTTCGAAAAGCTAAGTTTATTCCTGAAAAAAAAATAATTGCAGGATTTAGCAATATGTATATTGTTGACGTTCCTACACCTATCGCCATTCCTTTTGCTTACTTCCCTATGGTATCTGGGCGAACATCTGGTATTATTTTCCCTACATTTGGAGAGGTAAATAATCGAGGGTATTTTATTCAAAATGGAGGTTATTATTTTGTAATCAATGACAATTTAGATCTAGCTATTACAGGAGATTATTATACCAATGGAAGTTATGGCCTACAAGTTCAATCATCATATAAAAAACGATACAAATATTCTGGTAACTTTAATTTTAGATTTGAGAATTCTATTTATAGTATGCGAGGACTGCCCGATTATAATAATTCAAAAATGTATAACATACAATGGTCACATTTTAAAGATTACAAATCAAACCCTAATTCAACTTTTTCGGCCTCTGTAAATTTAGGTAGTAGTAGTTATTATCAAAACTCATATAATCAGTTAAATACTTCTAACTTTCTAAATAACACTTTATCTTCTTCTATTTCATATTCTAAAACGTTTCCTGCTTATCCGTCAGTAAATTTATCAATCACTGCATCACACTCACAAAATACAAACACACAAAATATTGAAATGACTCTTCCTTCATTAAATGCTAGCATAGAGCGTATTTATCCATTTGCGAAAACGGGTGAGAGTAAAAAAGGACTTCTTAAAAGTTTGAACTTTCAATATAGCATACAATCTGAAAATCGTTTTTCTACTACTGATAGCTTGTTTTTTACAAAGGTTATGCTCAAAAATGCTAAAAACGGTGTTCGACACAGTATTCCTGTCAATACTACGGCAAAAATATTCAAGCACTTTAGTTTAGGTATAAACAGTTCATTAAATGAGGTGTGGCAATTTAAAACTATCAAAAAGAATGATTTCGATATTGTTTCAAATAAAGTAGTTATTGACACTATCAATGGATTTGATCGTTTTTTAACTTATAATGTAGGGGCTAGTTTAGGCACCACTATATATGGTATGTTTGACTTTGGAAAAGACAAAAAAATTCAAGCTATTAGACATGTTATGAACCCATCTATAGGTTATGGGTATACACCTTCTTTTGGTCAATATTATGATTATTATATTTCAGATGCATACGGAACTCTATCAGAATACACACGTTTTGAAAGAGGAATTTATGGATCTCCTAGCCATTTCGAATCTAACTCAATTAGCTTTTCATTAAGCAATAGTTTTGAAGCCAAAATACGACCAAAGGATAGTACAGAAGTAGAATCTAAAAAAATAAAATTACTTAACAGTTTAAATTTTAGTTCAAACTACAACTTTATTACAAAACTATTCAGTCCATTAACTATAACTGGAGGAACCCAATTATTTGATGGGAAAATGGGAATTAACTTTGGCCTCACTCTTAACCCATATGCTATTGACAATAATGGGGTGCAAAAAAAGAAATTTAATATAAATAATAACGGAAGTTTATTTCGATTAACCAATGCAAACATTACTACAAATTACTCATTTTCAAATAGAAACAATAACATAAAAGAAGACAATACAGCGTCAGGAGGAAGACCAGACGATTTATTTGGCTCATCAAAACAAATAAATGAATTTGATATCTCGAACGAGACCAATGAAGAGGATATACAAGAAGAATCAAATTTCTACAGAGCTAAAATTCCATGGGACTTTACGCTCGCTCACTCACTTACATACTCAAATATGAGACGAGAGAATCAAATTTCAAGTAACTCCATTATGTTTTCTGGAAATGTAGAGCTATCTCCAAAATGGCAAATAGGATTGTCAAGTGGTTATGACTTCGTTAATAAAGGCATTACGTACACTCAAATGCGCTTCGAACGCGATTTAGGTAGCTTTCGTATGAATTTTAATTTTACACCTATTGGCTACCGAAGTTCATGGTACTTTTTTATAGGTATAAAATCATCCATGCTATCCGACTTAAAATGGGAAAAAAATAAAGAACCTGATAGAACATTAAATTAAATTCTTATATATGAAAACTATTATTTATACAGAGGATGCTCCTGCACCTATAGGACCTTATAGTCAAGCAATTTTAAGTGGTAAAACTCTGTACGTTAGTGGACAAATTCCTCTAAATCCAAAAACAGGAGAACTTGTTGTTGGTATTGAAGCAGCTACCAAACAAGTAATGGAAAATTTAAAAGCTATTTTAATCAAAGCAAATACAAATTTTGATCATATTGTAAAAACGACTATTTTTTTAAGTGATATGAATCAATTTTCTAAGGTAAATGTTATTTATGGAAGTTATTTTGATGACGCTACCGCTCCTGCTCGTGAAACTGTTGAAGTTGCCAATTTACCAAAATTTGTTGAGGTTGAAATATCGTGTATAGCTGTTATACCATAGTATACCAATCATTTGTTTTGCGGAATTATCTATTTAACTTAACAAAACTTATACAACTGAAATACAAACTAATTTTCATTGGATTAATATTAAAACATTATTCTTCCTAAAAATAAATACCTAATTTTGTAGTTTTCTGTTTCTATCTACAGCTTCAAAATAATTATGACAACTACCCAAAAAGGAAATAAACATATTACAAAACAACTTTATGGCTTTGTAAAGCCTTATCGCGTTATTTTCTTTTTTGTTACTTTTTTATCTATACTATCATCTGTCTTCGCAACAGCGCAGCCTTATTTTATTAAAATAACCATTGATAATTATATTATTCCTAAAGATTATCAAGGGTTAGTAAATATATCATTACTTATGATGGTATTACTTATTGTAGAGGTAATTGTCCAAATGCTTTTTTCTTTTTATGGTAATTGGCTGGGGCAAACTGTCATCAGAGATATGAGAAAAAAGTTGTTTGACCATCTGTTAAGATTTAAAATGACATATTACGACAAATCATCTGTTGGCGTACTTGTTACACGTACAGTAAATGATATAGAACGTATTGGTGAAATATTTAGTTCAGGATTATTTGAAATTGCAAGTGATTTGCTCAAAATGCTAGTTATAACCATCGTCATGGTTTTTGTTGATTGGCGCTTGGCTCTTATTAGCTATATTGCAATGCCAATTATCTTGTATGCTACGAAATGGTTACAAAAATCTATGAAATCGGCTTTCTCCGAAGTTCGAAAAGAAGTAGCCAATTTAAACTCTTTTATTCAAGAACGTATTACTGGTATCAAAATAGTTCAACTTTTTAATCAAGAAAAGGCTGAGTTTGAAAAGTTTAAGATTATAAATCAACGACATAAAAAAGGATGGCTCAGAACCATATTATATAACTCTATATTTTTCCCTATTAGTGATTTAGTTACCTCAATAACTATTGCTCTAATTGTTTGGTACGGAGGTTTTTCTGCTATTGTAAATAATTCAACTGATTTTGGAACTATTTTTATGTTCATTCAGCTTTCGCAAATGCTATATAGACCTCTTCGAATTATTGCAGATAAATTTAATACCTTACAAATGGGGATTATTGCATCGCAACGAGTTTTTGCTATTCTAGATAATGAAAATGATTTAGAAAATGATGAAGGGACAACTCTAACCAAAGTGAAAGGAAATATTCGTTTTGAAAATGTTTATTTTGAATATATACCGGGAGAAGAAATTCTTCATGGAATTAACTTTAGTGTAAAAAAAGGAGAAACTATTGCTATTGTTGGAGCGACAGGAGCTGGAAAATCAACAATCATCAACTTATTAAATCGTTTTTACGATATTAAAAAAGGAAGATTCTAATTGATGATATCGATATATGCACTTTATCTATCTCTTCTTTACGAAAACATATTGCAGTTGTATTACAAGATGTATTTTTGTTTGCAGATAGTATTTTAAATAATATAACCCTTCAAAATCCTGAAATAACTGAAAAAGAAGTTATTCAAGCCGCTAAAGATATAGGTATCCATGATTTTTTAATGCTTCTCCCTGGCGGATATCATTACAATGTAAAAGAGCGAGGCACAATGTTATCTGCTGGGCAACGACAAATTATTGCTTTTTTAAGAGCATATGTATATAAGCCCGAAATATTAATTTTAGATGAAGCTACTTCATCCATTGATTCATATTCGGAAAAAATTATTCAACAAGCAACCGAAAAAGTTACTCAAAACAGAACTTCTATAATTATTGCTCATAGACTCAATACGATAAAAAAAGAGATAGAATTATTGTTATGGAAAAAGGAAATATTGTAGAAACGGGAACTCACAATGAGTTATTA
>JAPFBL010001183.1:0-45358 GCA_026182355.1 Hermatobates lingyangjiaoensis | reverse complement strand
AATATGTACTTTAAATCCTTCATTTTCCAGATGCCGACAAGAATCCAAAACACACTTATGCTCTGTGCAAACAGTTTATTATATGATTTCCCTTATTTTTTAAAAAGTGAGCAACGCCTTTGATTGCCATGTTATTTGATTCGGTTGCACCCGAGGTAAAGACGATTTCTTTGCTGTCTGCATTCACTAAATCAGCAATGTGCTTCTTGCTTTTTCTACTGCTTCCTCAGCTGTCCAACCAAATGAATGACTACGAGAGTGTGCATTACTAAACTCACCAAAATAAGGTATCATCACCTCCAAAACACGAGGATCTACTTTAGTAGTAGATTGATAATCGAGAAATATTGGTAATTTTATTTTAGCATTGCGTATTTTTTCCACATTCATAGTCAGGTTTCAGCATAGAAGTTACAATATTTAGTAGCACTAAACTTAATTTTTTCAAGATATAATCTTACCTAAACGAAAGTTGTCAGCGCTCTCTCCTACGTTATTCCAGTGTCCCTGTAATGTCATTTCCTATGATCAGTGTTTATGCAGCTAGGTCAAATATGCGCTAGGCAACCCTACTAGCGCCAGCAGTTCTTGCTGTCCATTTGTTAAGACTGGTTTATCAACTTGAGTATCAGGCTTGGACAATGCATATGAAGGTATTGCGCAGCGGCTATCTACTTGATCGTCTTGGCGGGTTCCTGGAACATTAAAATTTCATACTCAAAATCGCTGAGCCATATTGCTTGATGCGGCAGAAAAACTTTGCCAGATTCTATTATCGGAACAATCTGGTGTAATCGAGCGAGTTTACCGTTATGCGGCACTATTCCGATAATAGATATTGCCTTGAGCTCTTGAATCAATTGTTGACTGCTTGTTTTTGCTTCGATTAAAATTGTGTGTGGCTTCCACCTTGCAGCTAGTGATAGAGCTTGTTCTTTTAGAGTCGCTCTACTAAAAAAGACATATTAATTATGTTTAGACAAACTAGTGCGAAAGATAAGCTAAATTTTTTAATATACAAAATACCTTAAATGAAAAAACATAACGAATTATATTGAGACGTAATCCAATTTTAAATCACTTAAGAAAGAACTCCTACATTACGCTAGATAAAGTAGGAGAAATATATCTGATTATGTATACATTAATAAAAAACTTGCGAGTAAAATTTTTACAAAAGTGCTAGTACAGTACCGCCAATTGCTAAATCAGAAACACTTGGTAAATACTCATCATATTCCCTGCTTTGTGTTTCTTTTTTATCAGAAGCTAGCAATTCTAAACTGGATATAATAGCAATATTTACCTGAATGTGGTCTAGATCTATTGTAAGAATGCACCCAATGGTCTACGTCTAACTGAAGTTCTGCCAAAGAGGTGTAAATTTTCTTTCTAAAGATAATATTGTAACATTCATCTTGCATAGTTCTATGGAACCTTTCACATATGCCATTAGTCTGTGGAGAACGAGCTTTGGTTCGAGAATGATCAATATTTTCTACTCCTAAATATAGCTGGTAAGCGTGATTTTCAGGTCTGCCACAATACTCTGTACCACGATCCGTCAAAACACGTAGCAATGATACTTTCTGTTCATCAAAGAACGGTACTACCCTATCATTAAGAAGATCTGCAGCTGTGATAGCAGTCCTTTCTGTGTAAAGCTTAGCAAAAGCAACTCTGGAATAGGTATCAACAAAGGTTTGCTGGTAAATTCGTCCAATACCTTTGATATTACCAACATAATAACTTTCTTGGCTACCTAAGTATCCTGGATGCTCTGTTTCAATTTCTCCATGGGCCTCTTTTTCTTCCTTAGCCTTTTCTAGAGCTGTTATCTGTTCTTCTGTTAAAATGATACCATCCTGAGCTACTTTTGCTTCTAATGCCTTTAACCTCTTTTTAAAATTTTCAAGATCGTTTCTTTGCCACACTGATCTTATTCCACTTGCAGAGATGAGAATTCCTCTCTTTTTCAGTTCGTTTGCTGCTCTTTCTTGTCCGTATGCTGGAAACTCTATTGCTATTTCAACTACTGCTTTTTCTATATCCTCCGACACTCTATTTGCATACAATGGCTTGCTTTTGCTTATCTCGTGTGAAGCCTCTTCTCCTCCTGTTTCATACAGTTCTTTGAAGCGGTAAAATGTATCCCTTGAATATCCCATTACTTTACACGCCTGTGATACATTTCCTAATTGCTTTGCAAGTTCTAGCAATCCCAACTTTGGTTTTAGTATTTTTTCTTGTGTTGTATTCATATCTGACACTCCTTTAAAACTTGTTTATATTTTTATCTTACTTTGTTTGCCTGTCAGATTAAGTCTGAACTATTACATAGAAGAATTGAAAACTAATATCAGACTCTTATTTAATACAATTGAACACTCCCCTCTCAGTCTAAGAGAGATCTTTGTGATGTTTTCTGTTTTTAAATATTCTACTCCAGATCAAGGCTTTTTGTTTAGTAATGGTTAATGCTTCCTTCTATAATGCAAAACCCATACTCACCCAACCTAATTGATTACTTGCAATCTGGATTCCAGTTTTAAGCTACTTGGATGACAGAGAAAGGGCTACTTGCATGACATGAAAAGGAGCACCGAGCAGATCACTTCTTCACAAAGATCTTATCAGCAACACGCATATCAATTATGCTCCAATTGCTAAAAGTAAAGTCGGTTGTATTTTGCAAGTGGCTTAAATAATCCCATGCGCTATAAGGATTATCTTCAGGCAATTTTACTGTGGCACTGTCATCGAGTATGATGTTCCATCTTCTATTGCCTACATAAACACAAGAAGAAATATGATCACTTAATTGAGTTTTCCTCTCTAGTATATATTTAATGAATTTTAGGCTTGATAACGAATTTTGTCCTTTGATTATAACGAGGTTATCTATCTGATAATCATCTACGATTACTTTACCTTCAGAGTCAATTACTGAAGTTCTGTTATCATCTTTCCAAAGAGCAAAAGGTTTGTGTTCATTTACATCAATGCGTAAGGTGTTGGGTAAAATCCTATAAATTCTTACATGTTTTATCCATTCGCTTACAGATTGTATATTATCTGTTAGTTTTGAGAGTGATACATACATGATAGGTTGTGTTCTATCTACTAAACTTAGAATATCCTGTTCATTTGTAAATTTGTTTCCAGTAACGGTTACTTTGTCGATTGAAAATCCATTGCTAATTAATAAGCTCGATAAGCGATCGTTACACCAAGTAAAGTAGTAATTGAATCGATTTGTTATTTTATCAAGTGAACTATAAAGTACTAGTGTAAGGAAAAGTGCAGTTATAATCATGAAAGCACACTTGCGCAAAAAACTCCTTTGGCTTCTAGTAACATTGTTCAACATCGACTTGATCTCTAATATTCTTGTGGTGTAAACTGTCTCTGACAATAATTTTAATTAATTCATTAAAATCAATTCCTTTTGTCAATTTTGCAATTTCTGGTACTAACGATAATTCAGTAAAGCCAGGATGTGTATTAATCTCAAGCATTTTTAAAGTGTTATTTTTGGGATTATAACGGAAATCTGAGCGGGAAACAGTTTTGCATCCTAAAAATTGATGAACTTTTAGTGCGTGTTCCAAGGTCATTTTATATATATTGTCAGGAATTTCAGCAGGAAATATATGTTCTGCAAATCCATCTGTATACTTTGCTTCATAATCATAGAATTTATTCTTTGGTCGTATTTCCATAGTGCCAATTGCTTCGTTCAGCAACACAGCAGTATGTAACTCTATACCAGGTATATACTCTTCTACGATCATCTTTTCCATTATAGTAGAACTGTTATTTTTCAGCTCTAAGTAATCCTCATGCGAGAAAATCATGTGTACTCCAATACTTGAGCCTTCGTTAATCGGTTTTAAGACGTACGGATAATCAATTTTAATATTATTCTTTAGCAGATCTTCTCGACTAATTACATAACCTTTTGGAGTGTCGATATTAAGAGATTGGAATATATGTTTTGACATTGCCTTGTTCATAGCAACAGCCGAAGCCATAACTCCGGAGTGTGTATATTTTATACCTAAGATTTCCAATAAACCTTGAATGCAGCCATCTTCACCATAAGGTCCATGCAGAGCGATAAAAGTAAGGCCCGGATTAATTTTTTTAAGCTTTTCAGCAATGTTACTGTCAACATCTATTTCTATTGCATTATATGAAAGGCTATCAAGCGCTTTCTTGACCGCTTTTCCGCTCATAAGCGATATTTCTCTTTCGCAAGAAAACCCACCACTTAAAATTGCTATAGTTGGAACCATAAGCATTCTATACTTTGCTATATATCATATATAAAAAATACTTTTATCTTCAATAGAAAAAACATTTTGAAAAATTCTATACTATGTATAGCTATACAGATATTGCAACTTGCAGTCAGTAAGTGGTGTCATGCAAGTAGCTGAAATTGGTTCCTTTATAACGGTGTCATCCGAGTAGCTGACACTGAAACTTAATTTCAACCAAATAATAAAGGCTAGATTCCATGTCAAGCACTGGAATGACAGTAGAAGGAAACACTGGGGTGACAGGAGCATGAGATGACAACAAGAAGATTGGATGATAGCAATATTCCAGCAGGTATGACGTTGTCATTCAAGAGAGATGTAAGGAGATTGAAGATCAGCACTTGATTCTGGAATCCAGGAATTTTTTGAGTACGAAAGTTATGCTAAGTCTTTCTTGGCGGACTCAAACTACAATGTTCGTACGATTGTACGTTATATGCTGGAATAACAAAAAAGAGTGATCTCCTAGTTTTTCATATGGTTATACCAGGAGTTTAATTCCTTTTTCTTTTTTAATATTATTCTAAATTTTCATCAAAATAAGCTGTCTTATCCTTTTTTTCTTTATACTCTTCTGCTGTATCTAGGGGTTGCTTTTTAGCTGTAATGTTTGGCCACTTTTGCGAATATTCTACGTTTATGTTGTAAAATGATTTGAAGGTTTTTTGTTCGCTGTTCAATAACTTTTCATCTAGTTCTAAAATATCTTTTATGGAATCATCAGTTACAATCGCATCCACTGGACACTCAGGTATACATACTCCACAATCAATACACTCATCTGGGTTAATCACGAGCATATTTTTACCTTCATAAAAGCAGTCAACGGGACATACTTCTACACAGTCCGTATATTTACATTTTATGCATTTATCTGTAACAAAATGCGTCATAAAATACTGTATATTTGCATTATCTTGGGTACACTAAACTGATAAGAAATTCAAGCCTTTTATGAAGATAAATAAATTAAATAACGAAGAATTAGAAATATGGCTAAGCTTGGCTAGAACTGTGGGGCCAGTAAAGTTTTTTAGTATACTAAGAGCATGTGGCTCACTAGATGAAGTGCTTAAGTATCTTAATGAATTGGCTAACAAGGATTATGGAATTAAAAATATACAAGAAGAAATTAAGAATGCAGAAAAAATTGGAGCCAAAATAATACCAGCATGTGATCCAGATTACCCTGACATTTTAAGGAATATCTCTGGTTGTCCTCCTGTAATAACTACACTTGGTGATATATCATTGTTAAGCCGTGAGATAATTGCAATAATCGGTGGACGTAATTCTTCAATCAATGGAAGAAATTTTGCCAATAAGTTGGCACTTGATTTAAGCGAAGTTGGTTTCATCGTAATTTCTGGACTTGCAAGAGGAATCGATACTGCAGCAAACAGTGTAATATACAAAAATCACCCAACCATTGCTGTCACAGCAAGCGGAATTGACGTAGTATACCCAAGAGAAAATTTTGATCTATACAAAAGAATCACTGAGAATGGTGGTTTAGTAATTACTGAGCTTCCATTTGCTGCTAAACCAAAGCCTCAGTATTTTCCCAAAGAAACCGAATTATATCTGGCCTTTCACTCGGTGTTGTGGTAATTGAAGCATCAAAAAAGTCTGGTTCTCTCATCACAGCAGATTTTGCTTTGAATCAAGGAAGAGAGGTGTTTGCAGTTTCTGGTTTCCCTCTAGATTCACGCTGTGGTGGTATAATTATTTAATTAAAAAACGGTGCTAAGCTTATCGAGTCCGCTGATGACATAATAGAGAGTATTAGGTTTAGTTTACCTCCTGTGGGGTTTCTGCAGCAGTTTTTATCGATTGGGAAGGAGATAAAACAAAAGCTGGAGGAGAAATTGCTCAAGGCCTTGGATGGGAAGGGCAGATGGTGTTACTGATGAAGAAAAAGTAAATTTGCTAATTCTCCTAAGATATGTGCTTGTAGTCAAAAAGGGGCTTGTATGTCAGGAATTTCTTCATGGGGTTCTAGAGTATTTTCGGGAGAAAATATTTTTCGTCCTGGAGAGATGGAAAAAGTTTGTGATACATGCTATCAAACAAAAGTAAAGTGTGCCCCTGTGCAACTTGCACCTGGCCCACCTCCATTTTGTGAACAACTTGCGATGTCACCACCACAAGTTAGAATTGTCCCTATAACAAATGAAGAAAATGATTATTTCCATCCAAGAGTTGGAGTCATTATTGGTGAGCTGAAGGAAAGAAGGGAGATATATATTCCATCTGCTGTTTCAAATCACGAGAATATTCCAAATTGGATATATCCTATTCCAGATAAAGATACTATCCATTATTTCAAAACCTATAGAAAGAAAGATCAGCTCTGCGCTGAATATTATGGTACTGAAAAAGAAGAATCAAAAAGAAAATTACAATTTCCTGCCCGTTGTTTTCCATCACCAACTGCTCCAAAGCCTGAGGAAATCAAGGTAGTAAATGAAAATACGCTAGAGGTAAAAATGAAGATGGATGAGAGAGTTTGTACTGAGAGGGCACGTGGAACTCACAATAATGGAGTCTGTACTTTTAATGTTAATGCGAATTCTTCTACATACATTGGCCATCTACCTTTAACAGTAGTAAAACCGGCAATAGTAGAAAAAACAACTGGTACCGGTAACATAAAAAGCGATATCGATAACATAATAGAAGGTATATTAAAAATAATTCGCAATTTGAAGTTCTAGAAAAATATGGGTGTGTTCCCGATATCGAAGCAGAATGTAAAGAGTTTCAGGGAAATAAGTGCAAACTGGATAATTTAGGATATTCTAAAATAGAAGTAAAATATAAAGAAAATCCTAAAAGTAAAATGCTCTGCCTTTCTGGTTGGCAGCCAGAACCAGAGGAGTTTGCTCTTAAAAAAGAAAGTAAGCTAATATCGCTAAAATCAATGGGGGCAAGATACAATAAATACAATACTGTTTATTCAAAGGAGTCTAATCAGCTTTATTATTTTCCCTGTAACGAAACAATTGAGGTTTTAGCAAAGCCACAAGATGCACTGAATGAAATAATATTTAATAAAAAAGGATATATTTCCATTCCTGCTGAAAATCAGTCTAGAGATAACTGCATGGCAAAAGAGGATAAAGAGGTAGATACAAAACAAAATTGTGACAAATGCAAAAATAGTATATGAGTTAACAGATGGAAAGCATGAAGACATAGGGTGTACACAAGGTAATAATGGTTGTCTCTGCCTTGATAAAGAAGGATGTATACAAGGTGAAAATGATTGCCTCTGCTTTAGTCATAAGAAGAAAAATGTATACTACAAGATAATAACGATGTTTTTTGCCCCTATAAAGGATGTACACAAGGTGATGATGGTTGTCTCTGCTTTAATAAAAAAGAATTCACACAAGGTGAAAATGGTGGACTTTACTTTAATAAAAAAGGATGTAGCCGCTCAACAGAGTATGTAGATAAGGATGGTAAGCCGTTCTACTTAAGATATAAGGTAGTGGGTTGTAAAGATGAAAATGATAAAATATTAAAAAATGAGAAAGGTGAAATACAAAAGTGTACACAATTAGAAGATCAACCAATTAAAGCAAACAAAGCAGAAGTTTTTTATGCTGATAAATTGTGTAGGTTCGATTTAGAGGGTTTAAAAAAGAGATTGCGTGAAATAATAATAGCACAATTGAAACATAAGAAGCAGATTATTGAAGACAGAGATCAAAAACTTTATGAGCTTGGAGATGGCTATACAGATGACTTATCGGTGTATGATTATGTTGAAATAGAAGCATGGGGAGGTGGTGAAGCTGGTCATATAGATGGTAAAGCTCATTCTACTGTAAGTAGACCAGGAATGCCGGGAGATTACATTAAGGCTCAATTAAAAATTGACCCTAATCGCCCTATAATGATAGTTGAAGTTAAAAATGGAGGAGGCAATAGAGAACTATACGCATCAGATAAAAATGGTGGATCACCCACAATAAAAATATGCGATTTGCCAAAGCAAAATTGCCAGAAACTAATTACAGTTGCAGGTGGAGGAACAACAGATCGCACAAAATTCACAAGCAAGATTTAAAATTAAAAGGAGCAATCACAAAAGGAAGGAAGTTTATTGAAGATAATAAAATAGCATATATAAAGAATGGTGAGATTAGGTATGAAAATGTACCAGAAATGTAGTAAAAGCTACACTAATATAATATATGGTGCTGGCGGTTGTATCAACAAAAGCAGCAAAAGTTATAGCAAAGGTGCCCTGGTCATGTCAAAAATTAAACCTATGTTTGATAAAATTGATGAAGAAAGAGTAAGAAAAATAGATGATGCTATTGAAAAAATGATACAAAATCCAGATGATATTACGTGTGATGGAAAATAGGATATTTCAACCATCTAGAAGCGGTACAATCCAAGGAGGGACAATTTCTCCATTACTGGCATGTATTGCTCTACATGGGTTAGAAAAATTATCTGAAAGAAATAATGGCAGAGGAGCTAATTAGCTACAGGAAAACGAAACCTGGCAGAACATGTAGGGAAAATGCGAAAAGATCACTCAGCGTAATCACTTATGCAGACGATTTTGTAGTACTTCATGAAAGTGAGGAAATTGTTTTGAAAGCAAAAACCTCTGATTGAAGAATGGTTAAAAACTATTGGATTGGAGTTGAAACCCTTCAAAAACAAGAATTTCTCATACTCAAAAATTCCTGAAAGGAATAAAACCAGGTTTCAATTTTCTTGGTTTTACAATACGGCAATATCCAACAAAACACAATAAGATGTCATACAAGTCTATCATCAAACCAAGTCGTAACTCTATAGAACAACACTCATTGGTCATTAAAAGTAAGCTAAAGAAAATGCGTGGTGAATCACAAGAAGCAGTAATAAGTCACCTTAATCCAATTATTCGAGGATGGTGTCAATACTACGCTTCGGTGGTATCATCTAAAGCCTTTGGTGCAATGGATAATACAATGTTTAGAAAACTTTGAAATGGGCAATGTTTTAACACCAAAACAAGGAAGATGTTGGATCAAAAGAAAATACTTCAAGAAGTATGGTAACGATAAATGGCGATATATGACAAGTAACGGAATGCGTCTTATTAAACACGGAGATCATGACATTTAACGAATGTCAAAGTGATTGGAGCCAAATCTCCATATGATGGAGACTGGACTTATTGGGGAAAGCGTATGAGTAAAATACTTGATAAATCACCACAAACAATAAAACTTCTGAAGATGCAACAAGGTAAGTGTGATTGTTGTCAACTTTGGTTTAAGAATGGTGATATCTTAGAAATACATCATAAGGACCAAAATAAGCAAAATAATACAATCACAAACTTATCTATGCTACATGGACATTGTCACGATAATTTACACAGAAGTATGCATGAAAAGCACCAAGCTAGAGAGAAGCCGTATGAAGCGAAAGTTTCACGTACGCTTTTGAAGTCGAGTGAGGAGGGGCAACCTTCTTCACTTAGATAACTATTAGCAAGTAGACTTTCTACCAACATGGCTCTAATGGCTCTTTTGGAACTAGAGACGGAAAATAAAATAGAGCGTTCGCCGGGGAATAAAATATCATTAAATTTTCTAGATTGCTTTAGTTATAGTCCACAACCGTACAAACATTATGATTTGAGTCCACAAGAAAGATGTCATTCCAGCGTGTGACGCTGGTTTTCCGTAATCTCACTAAAAACGTTGTATTTTTACATAACTTTTATACTTACTAACTTAATATATAATCAGAATTCCTAGATTCCAGACTCGTTCATCAATAGACCTGCCTGCAAAAGGTAATGATAAAATGATGGAGAGAGGTAGAAGAGGAATAATGCAGATAGAGTAGGGTAAAAAATGAGCTTTAGTTACTACAATATAAAGAAACACCCAAGAATTTTCGTAATATAACAGGCTTAACTGTAGAAGGATTTGAAAAGGTGATAGAAAAAGTGGGGAACGTTCAAAAAAGTGTGTCAAGCCGAAAAGAAAAGTAATAAATTGATATAAAAAATGGAGGTTTGAATGAGTCAAGCAAATAGAAACTACGGATTAGTAGACTATAAAGAACTAGAATCAAATATTTTATCATCTATAGCTAACCCAAGAAAGGTTTAGCTATATGGCAAAATTGGTTAGGAATGGTATAATAAGTAATGAGAAAGAAGAAGATGCCACAGTCCATATAGTGAGGATCTAAAAGAACGTGTTCTCAAAGGAGTCGATAAAAAACAATGACGATAAAAAAAATCAGTCAAATATTCAAAGTGAGCATAAAACCAATATATTTGTGGAGGAAAAGGAAAGAAGAAACAGAAACCATCTTCAGGCTATCACAAAGATATGGTCATAAGATTAAAGACTTAGATAGATTTATCAAATTTCTGGATGGAAATCAGGATATTAGAATTGAAAAGATAATTGGAGAATTTGGTAATGTGTGTAGAAACACAGTATATAACTACTTAGCAAAGTAAACTATACATATCAATTACAACCAGCTAAAGCTGGTGGTGTGAAAAAAACGCTTGTAAAGCAGATTAAGAGTTAAAAGGGAGTGTTAAATAAACTGTGTCAAACCAAGAAAAAAAAATAATTGATATAAAAAATGGAGGTTTGACATGAGTCAAGTAAACAGCACTACCGGTTTGGTAGACTATAAAGAACTGGAAGCAAATATTCTATCATCGATAAGAGAAGGAAGGCCGCTGAAGGGAAGAGATGGAGTATTAACACCGTTTATAAAAAAGTTGCTGGAGGCAAGCCTGGAAGGTGAGATAGGAAAACCACTTGTTGGTTGAAAGTGGAGAAAATAACCGAAGAAATGGGAGAAATGCGAAAACTTTACGTACAAGTGCAGGTTCATTTGAGTTGTTAACACCTAGAGACAGGGAAGGAAGCTTTGAACCCCAAATAGTTAGAAAAAGACAAATAAGCCTACATCCAGAACTTGAAGCAAAGGTCTTAAGCACATTTGCCAGTGGCATGGGATACAGAGATATAGCGTCACATGTTGAGGAAATTTACGATCACAAAATATCGGCGGCAGAGATATCAAATATTACTGACAAACTGCTACCAGTAATCAACGAATGGCATAGTCGCCCGCTGCAGTCTGTATATCCGATAGTTTTCATGGATGGAATGTTTTTTAAGTCAGGAGGACGGGCGGGCATTGTGTAATAAATGTATGTATAATATATTAGGTATAGATCAAAATGGCAGAAAAGAAGTATTAGGTTTTTATTTAGCTAAAAGTGAAGTTCTGGTAGGAGTACTAAATGATCTCAAAGAGTGAGGAGTGGAAGATATTCTAATTGTAATAGTTTATACTTGATCTGACAAGCATGAATTATCTGACAGAAGAATTGACAAAGTCAAAACCGATATCAGCATCCTGTTTAATGCTATCAATATTTTTCTGATAAGCAATATGCATACTATCAAAAAAGGTTTGCATAGGAGTCTTACCATAGCAATATTTACCTGAATGTGGTCTAGATCTATTGTAAGAATGCACCCAATGGTCTACGTCTAACTGAAGTTCTGCCAAAGAGGTGTAAATTTTTCTTTCTAAAGATAATATTGTAACATTCATCTTGCATAGTTCTATGGAACCTTTCACATATGCCATTAGTTGTGGAGAACGAGCTTTGGTTCGAGAATGATCAATATTTTCTACTCCTAAATATAGCTGGTAAGCGTGGATTTTCAGGTCTGCCACAATACTCTGTACCACGATCCGTCAAAACACGTAGCAATGATACTTTCTGTTCATCAAAGAACGGTACTCCCCTATCATTAAGAAGATCTGCAGCTGTGATAGCAGTCCTTTCTGTGTAAAGCTTAGCAAAAGCAACTCTGGAATAGGTATCAACAAAGGTTTGCTGGTAAATTCGTCAATACCTTTGATATTACCAACATAATAACTTTCTTGGCTACCTAAGTATCCTGGATGCTCTGTTTCAATTTCTCCATGGGCCTCTTTTTCTTCCTTAGCCTTTTCTAGAGCTGTTATCTGTTCTTCTGTTAAAATGATACCATCCTGAGCTACTTTTGCTTCTAATGCCTTTAACCTCTTTTTAAAATTTTCAAGATCGTTTCTTTGCCACACTGATCTTATTCCACTTGCAGAGATGAGAATTCTCTCTTTTTCAGTTCGTTTGCTGCTCTTTCTTGTCCGTATGCTGGAAACTCTATTGCTATTTCAACTACTGCTTTTTCTATATCCTCCGACACTCTATTTGCATACAATGGCTTGCTTTTGCTTATCTCGTGTGAAGCCTCTTCTCCTCCTGTTTCATACAGTTCTTTGAAGCGGTAAAATGTATCCCTTGAATATCCCATTACTTTACACGCCTGTGATATATTTCCTAATTGCTTTGCAAGTTCTAGCAATCCCAACTTTGGTTTTAGTATTTTTTCTTGTGTTGTATTCATATCTGACACTCCTTTAAAACTTGTTTATATTTTTTTTCTTACTTTGTTTGCTTGTCAGATTAAGTCTAAACTATTACACTTTTAGGTTATACAGAAGTCTAACACAATTATAGAACAAGCTTAAAAGTTCTGGTAAAGTAGTTTTATTTATAAAGAGCATGCTACTTGATATTGAAAAACGCAGCATAACAAATGCACTGTGGAAGTTACAAGAAGCAGATCAAAGGGAGATTTTTACTCTTATACAGAGATTTGAGTTGCCAGAAATATTAGCAAGAATATTAGTTGCTCGTGGTGTTAACATAGAAAATGCACATGACTTCTTATATCCACTAATCAGGTCGCTATTACCAGATCCCTTTCACCTCCTTGATATGGATAAAAGCTGTTTCTCGCATAATAAAGCAATAAACAGTAACGAGAATATTGTAATATTTGGTGACTATGATGAGGATGGCAGCGACATCGTCAGCATTGATTAACAGGTACCTAAGAGCGATTGGGACACACTCTATAAATCTACATTCCAGATTCAGATGTGTTGACGAGGGCTATGGATTAAAACGTAGATGCTTTATTACAACTTAAAAAGAACGGAAATTGATTTATGTATTTCTGTTGATTGCGGTACGCTTGCATATCAACCGATAGAAGAGGCAAGGGTTTTTGGACTTGATATTATAGTTGTCGATCATCACCTTGGTACAGAAAAGTTACCAAACGCCTGTAGCAGTTGTTAATCCCAACCCTTGATGAAAGCTCTCCTTATACTAACCTTGCAGCAGTTGGAGTGTCATTTCTGCTAATTGTTGCCCTTAATAGAAGCCTACGTGAGCAAGGATTTTTTTTACCCACAAAAAAGAACCAGATTTATTTGATCTACTGGATTTGGTTTGCTCTTGGAACTGTTTTGCGATGTGATGCAGATTATAGGACTAAATAGAGCATTTGTTTTACAAGGATTAAAAGTTATGTCAGCAAGGAAAAACGTTGGCTTACGTGTTTTATTTGATGGCTCTGGGAATTCTTGAAAAACCAAATGTTTCACGATTAGGGTTTAGTATTGGGCCATGCAATAAATGCTGGAGGAAGAATTGAGAGAAGCATCACTCGGTGCAAGGTTGCTTTCCACTGATAAGAAGAAGGAGGCGATTCAATCGCGCTCTAAAATTAATAGATTTGAATAATGGCAAGAAAAATGCTAGAAAATGAGGCTATTTTGGGAAGCTACAACACAGGCAGGAAAAATTTACCTTATTAGGTGTAAATTTTATAATGGTAAGTGGCAATTGGCATCAAGGAATAATTGGTATCATTGCATCAAGACTAAAGGAGCAGTTTCACCTACCAACGATAGTGATATCTTTAAACAACGGAATAGGAAAAGCAAGTTGTAGATCAATTTCTGGAATAGATATTGGTGCTGCGTTCTTTCTGCAAAATTTACCACCTAATCATTGAAGGTGGTGGTCACAGTATGGCAGCGGGATTTTCGATTAAGGAAGACAAAATAAGTGATCTACATGATTTTTTTACTGAAAGATTTGGCAAACTCTACAAATAACAAAATTATCAAAGCTGATGGTATAGTAACAGTTAAACAATAAACTTATCCCTGTGGAACCAACTGCAACGCTTAGAGCCATTTGGTGTTGGCAATCCTGAACCGAGATTCATCATTCAGAAGTAAAGATAAGAAAGCCGGAAGTTATAGGAGTTGACCATATAAAATGTTTTCTTGCTGAAGATAATGTTATGGTCAAAGCTGTTGCGTTTCGCTCTGCAAATACTGAGCTTGGCTCTGCTTATTATGCAGGGTAATGTTAAAGCCATTTTGGGTAAAATCTCTATGAATTACTGGAATGGCAATGAATTTATACAATTTATGATAGAAGATGTCTTAACCATTAGTTAAGTTACTATTTTAAAATAATTACCTATCAATCTCACCAAAGACTATGTCGAGTGAACCGATAATTGCTGCAATGTCAGCAAGCATATGTCCTTTTGACATGAAGTCTAAGGCCTGTAAATGCGCAAAGCCAGGTGCTCTTATTCGGCATCTATAAGGTCTATTGGTTACCATCTGAAAAAACTATATACACTCCAAACTCACCTTTTGGTGCCTCAACAGCTGTGTAAGCTCACCTTCTGGGTACATGATATCCTTCTGAATAAAGCTTAAAATGATGAATCATAGCCTCCATGGATTCTTTCATTTCTGCTCTTGGCGGTGGAGAAATTTTTCTATCTTCAGTTTTTATTGGACCTTCAGGCATCTTCTCTATGCATTGCTTCACCAAGCTGATAGATTGTCTGATCTCCGCCATTCTTACTAAATAACGGTCATAACAGTCACCATTTTGACCGATAGGTATATCAAAATCTAGCTGATCATATATCTCATATGGCTGGCTTTTTCGCAAGTCCAAAGCAAGTCCAGCAGCACGGAGCATTGGTCCACTAAAGCCCAATCAAGCGCCTGTTTTATTGATATTTCACTAATTCCTACAGTGCGTTGCTTCCATATCCTATTTTCTGTCAGAAGATCATCAACATCATCTATATACTTTGGAAATTGCTCTTAAATTTTGCAATATCTTCAATCAAACCTTCTGGGATATCTGCTGCAAGTCCACCTGGCCTTATATAAGCTGCGTGAAATCTTGCACCTGAGGCCCTTTCATAGAACTCGAGTATTTTTCTCTTCTTCAAAGAGCCATAAAAGAGGAGTCATTGCCCAACATCAAGCGTTGGGAAGATATATTGAGTAAATGATTTAGTATTCTTGTCAGCTCACAAAATAGAACACGCAAATATTTTGCCCTAATCGGAACTTCGCACTGCAATAATTTCTCTACACATAACGAATATGCATGCTCTTGGACATTGGTGACACATAATCAAGGCGGTCAAAGTAAGGCAGAGCTTGAAGATAAGTTTTTGTTCTATCAATTTTTCAGTGCCGCGATGCAAAAGCCCAATATGAGGATCTGCCCTCTCGATCACCTCACCATCCATCTCTAAAACAAGAGTAATACCCCGTGTGCAGCTGGATGCTGCGGTCCAAAGTTTACATCATTGTCTTTAGTCAGGCATGCTTGGTAGTTTAAGGTATTGGAACTTTATAGGGTAAAATGTGCTTAAAGTCAATAGGCTTCTTGTACAAGCTATAACTCCATCGTTACAATAGAAAATACTCTCAAAAACTTCACCACTTCTTCATGATCTGATAGACAATGTTTATGTGTCACATACAATTATTGCACTTATGTTGATCAGGCAGCAAAATTATGTATAGATAATTTTGATTGAGAAATAGTTTTTCTACTATATAAATTCTACTTTAGAGTAATCAAAATTAATGAAAGACAATAAATATAGTTTAGGTTTAAGGATCATTCATTGGTTAATGTCTGCTCTTATTATTGGTATGCTTTGTTCTGGACTGTACATGAAAAGTTTGCCGATTAGCAGTGAAATTAAATTCAGCATATACGCTATTCATAAGGCTTGTGGCATCACCGTTTTTGGATTAATTATAGTACGTATATTTTTTTGCGTCTTTACTTATGTTCCGCCATTACCAGCCAATTTTTCTCGATTTGTAATCAATGCGAGCAAAACGATACACTTTGGTTTAATGGCTTTGATGGTGCTAATGCCACTATCTTGTTATGTCATGTCTTCTGCTTCTAGCAAAGAGATCAAATATTTTTTTCACATCCCTTTGTTAATCAATGAAAACAAAGAGCTAGCTAGTGCAGCTAATCAGCTACATTCGATACTTGCATATTTTATGATACTCTTTATAGCCTTGCATATAATTGGTGCTTTAAAACACACATTTATAGGATAAACAAAATATTTTTAAACGTATGATATAGGTTATATGTTAAATAGCCTCTGGAAAAAAAAGGAACGATTTTCTTGGTAGTGAATTTGCCATAATGGGTGGTGCTATGAGCTGGGTTTCAGAGAGAAATTTGGTTTTCAGCAATCTCAAATGCCGGCGGGTTTGGCGTGATTGCGTGCGGTGCAATGTTTCCAGACTTACTGAAAAAAGAAATCATAGAGACACAGAAATTAACTAACAAACCATTTGGGTAACCTAAATTACTATGCACCCAAAAATTGAGTGAGTTGATAGATGTGTGCATTGAAACGAAAGTAAGCCATATAGTGCTTGCCGGTGGACTACCAACGAAGCCTAATATAGAAAAAATCAAGAGTGCGGGCATTGAAGTTATGTGTTTTGCACCAGCATTAAGCCTCGCGAAAAGGTTAGTAAAAATGGTGAGTAGATGCGTTAATAATAGAGGGAATGGAAGCAGGCGGGCACATAGGTCCAGTTAGCACTTCTGTTCTCGCACAAGAAAATATTGCCTCATTTTAAAAATGAACAAATACCAGTATTTGTTGCAGGTGGAATAGGAAGAGGTGAAATGATAGTTAATTACTTAAAAATGGGAGCAAGTGGCTGTCAAATAGGTACATTATTTGTCTGCACAAATGAGTCAATTGCCTCACAAAAATTTTAAGGAAGTGTTTGTTAAATCAGCCGCACGTAATGCTGTGCTTCTGTGCAGATAAGTGCTGATTTTTCTGTAATTCCTGTAAGAAGCCATAGCTAACAAAGCAAGTGATGATTTTATGAAGCATCAAAAAAAAGTTATTGATGAATACCAAAAGGGACAGATCTCAAAAGAAGATGGACAGCTTGAAATAGAAAGTTCTGGGCTGGAGCCTTAAGAAGGGCAGTAATTGATGGAGATGTTGAAACAGGATCTTTAATGGCCGGTCAAAGTGTTGGCATGGTTGATAAAGAAAAGCCTGTTAAGAAGAGTAATAGATATGCTAGTTCAACAAAGCGGACAATTATACCAAAAGCAAAACAAAGCGTTGGCATGGTTGATAGAGAAAAGCCTGTAAAAGAAAGTAATAGATAATAGCTAGTTCAACAGGCAAGCAATTATGTTGAAATGTAAAATCAGTAATCAGCAAAGAAAATAGTTAGCAAATTGCTATAATTATCCACAATAAGGCATAACTGCCCAGTTTTAATGTAAAATTAACGCTAAAGAGGTATTCATACATTTTATTTGTATGAGAGTAATATTATGCTTATAATCCTCATATGAGGAGAGAGTGCTATTTGATAGCGCAGTAGGAAACAATACTTACTCATCTACTAGCGATCCTATCAGAAGTTCACAATCTCAGATAAGAGAAAGGAGAAAACAGGGAATTCTTCAGCATCAAAAACGAAAGAGTTGCACGAAATTATACACAAAAAGGTCAAAAAAAAACACATAATCATTGAAAATCTAAAAAAGGGAGATGGAACTATCGCAAATGCATAGAGTTGTTCAACAAAGGAGCTGATCCAACGTATTAATTGAATTAGAAAAGTCATTGAGAAAACAAGAAGAATATTATAAATATTATATTGACAACTTCCTTCCAGCATTGAAAACAAAAGTGATAGAGTCAGAGAAATTAATGAAACCTTCAGTACTTAACAACGAAGAAAAATCATCACAAAGATCACCAACAATAAAAGGGAAAAACATTAAAAATGATTTCAGAGATTACTAAAAAGAGCAACAATAAAGATCATTCTAGTAGCACTATTCAAAATCAGGAAAATCTTAGGAGAAATCAAGCAGATAGACAAAATAATACTATAGGATTATTTAAGAAAAAAAATTTTCCTAGTGAAGTTGTAATTGCTGAAAATTCAGGTGTTAGTGCTCTAGAAAGGGATTCTTTAGCTAAGGGTGTAAGTGGAAAAGGAACCCCTGGAATATATAATCCCTTGAGAAGTTCAGGTCGTTATGATGCTTCAACAATTCTTACAATCAAAACAATCGCAAGCAAGAAAGGAGATCGCACAATCACAATTGAATAGTCAATCTGATCTTTCGATTGATTGTAAAGATTCAAAAAATGACTCAGATAGTGGAATAAATTTATCTGGCTTGGTATCAAGTAGCAGAAGGAGCAGCTTAACTTCAGTAACAAGCACTTCATCTGAGAAAGTGTACACTTAAAATTAAACCCTACTGAAGAAGATAATAGTTTGCAACTGGAAGTGAAGGAAAAAAAAACAAAATTAGCACATCCGAACAAAACAAGGCCCAAAGGGTCAAGCGGAAGAAGATCCCCTTCTAAATATTATAAGAAAGACTGAAGAAGGGCTAGCACTTCATTGTGTGATCTCAATGACAGGCAGTAAGGTAAAAGATACAATGCAATTCAATAATTATGAAAATAAATAGTCAAATCAAAAACAAAAATCTTCACGTTCGCACTTGTAACAAGTTCTGCTCTCTTAGCAATAGGGTGCATTGTTGCAGGAGCAATGACATCAGGATTAGTAGGAGCAGGACTGTTTGTGGTGGCTGCAGTGTTTGCTACAGCAGCAGTTGCTGAATTTTGTTCAAAACTTTCTGTCGAGCATTAGTGTAAGTCCTCTTATTGACAATAAAAAGCTTATGGCATGGTAAAATTAAATATGTGTTACTTGTAGTGGATAAGAGGAATTCAGTTATTGCCTCTTGATGTAAAAATTGTTACATTTGAGGAGTATCTTAAAGGTATTTAGCTGATGCATATTCAATTGGGTAGAGTTTTTGCTATTGTAGCCCTATTAAGTTTTATCTTCATGTCATGTTCTAGCAAAGCAAGTGATGAATTGAAAAATATACCAGGAACGTTGAAAGAACTTATTTCTTCCTTTTCAGTTAAAAATTCTGTAGAAAATATGAGTCCCTCAACAATTATAGGTTTATGTATAGCTACAGTGATACTTGCAGTAGTGTTCAGAGGCCTAATTTTTTTCATGATAATATTTGGCGTACTGATCATGATGTTTGGAAGCACAGAAAAGGCAACAGATTACCTGAAAGAAAAATTCACTTTGCAAAGGACATACAGTTACAATCCAATAACAAAAAAGAAGATAAGGATTAAGTAAGATAGCTGATTCTTTATTATCTTTTTATGAATACGCATGATATTGTATGCAACCAAAAGTACCAGCCACTAGCTCTAATTCTGAAAAAAAGAACAATTTAGCGTTACTAGAAAGTATTAATTTAGATTTTATCCTTATGCTTGCCACTACGATGAAGAAACTATACTAACAAAACAGGGAGAATTGTTAAAAATAATCAAATTAGAAGACTATTCTTCAGTTGATAACTATGGTGATCTTAGAACTGAAATTAGAAAAACTATATCAAAAAATATCCAGAGTTTATATTTTACAGTTTGGATTCACACTGTCCGTAAGCGCAATAAACTGAGCTTACAGTGGAATAAAACTGCAGACTTTTCCGATCAGCTACACTCAACGTGGTTTTAATAAACTAGTTGATAGTAAACTACAGTATATAAATGAGCTGTACATTGTGGTGTTACTCAGTGATTTTGGCAAACATATTAATAATGCATTTTTTTTTGGCAGGATAAAGAATAGGCACAAGTTATTTTTACAAAAAAATCATCAAGAATTGCAAAAAATAACTGACCTGATTCAAAAAGATTTAGAACCTTTTGGAGCTAAAAAAACTGAGCCTTAGGTCTAGCGAAGGCAAAATATATCTCAAATGATGGAATTTCTCCATTACATTATTTACAATAACGCACAAAGATTATCCAATATGTGAAAGGGATCTATCGCAGCATGTGAAAAAACTAAAAGTAGCTTTCGGTTTCAATAAATTTCAAACATCGTTTGAAGGTCAACAGAAGTTTGGTTCTATTTTTTGCATAAAGGAATATCGAGAAATCCCTTAGAAAATATAGATAGTGTTTGCAATGACTCTGAGCTTATCATTCACAGAAATAATAATATTTACTAGTAATAATAAAGCAGTAAAAGAATTTAACAAACAAATTAATATACTGCAATCCAGTGAGGACAATACCTTACTTCAAAACTCAGGAATAAATGAAATAATAGAGCTTGAAAAAATTTCTGCTATGGATTTTTGTCAACAGAAAATTATTGTTACAATCTTTGAGATGATAAGAATAGGTTAGCTAAAAATATCAGCGATTTATCCTCTGTAAGGTCCGTTAATCGGGTTGATGATGTTTAGAACTGATGCACATGGGAAAATCATTTTTGGGCACAGCTTCCTGGAAACTTTTTGCTTTTGTTACACAACAAAAAATATATTAGAAAAAATATGCCTTGCAGCTTTGCTATGTTGCATGATTTTACATCAGGTACGTTAAAAGGAGGAAGATGGAAAAAAAGCAGTAGTAACAGTTTTTTTTTCAAATAAGGCAAAAAAGTCCTTACTTTTTTAACTTTCATGGAAAGAAAAATAATGGTCATACCACAATACTTGGAGCTCCAAATTCAGGTAGAACCTCACTGATCAATTTCTTACTTTCGGAATCAAGAAAATTTAACCCTAGGATTGTTATATTGGATATTTACTGGAAAATCAATAATATTTACTAAAGCAGTAAGCGGCCAATATTACATAATTGATCCAAAATATAAAGATTAAAAGTCTAAAATTTAACCCACTGAACATTGAAGATAGTGCTTCTAATCGCAATATGCTTGTTGAATTGATCAAAAGGATGGTTGCAGATGCAAGTTTGGTAGACGTAGAAGAAAAAGACAAAAAAAATTGTAGATTCTATATTTGCTATACCAAGAGAGAATCGCGATCTATTTCTCAAATTTCTGAAGTGCTTTTACTTCTTGGAGGCAAAATAAGTAAATGGTGTGGTGAAGGTGAATTTGCTTACTTATTCCAAGATGGTGTGAGTCAGATATTGACTGGGGAACAAAAACTATATCCTCAATACTGCAAATCTCACTAAGCAAAAAGAATGTATGTCCGTGATACTTTACTATTTCTTATACTCTTTCGAAGCAAAATGTGATGGGCTCACCTGCAATACTTGTTTTGGATGAAGCATGGGAGATAAGTAATATTTTTCTACAGAGGGAGAGTTTGACGACTGGATGCAAAGAATGACAAAGTTAAATGTTGTAGTAATTCTAAGTACTGAAAACTTAAACCTAGCATTTGCTAGCAAGTTTACTCAATATTTAGATAAGCTTGTCGATACGAGAATCCTGATGCCGAACATAAATGCAAACAGGTTATACATGAAAGCATTTTCTCTGTCGAAAGAGGAACTGAATGTCATTTTGCAAACACCAACACAGGAAGGTTTATTTTTGATAAAGCAATACAAAGGTTTAGTAACTTTAAATCTAGATTTGAAGAATATGAAAGAAATACATGTACTTTCAGCTAATAAAGAGACTATAAAGTATAGTATGAAGCAATAAAGGAAAAAGGCAAAAAGTGAGTAAGTGGTTACCGGCGTTCTATGAAAAATGTAAAGCTTAATTTTTTATTGATATTCTCCTTGATATTTTGTCCTTCTTATCAAGGATATGCTGATTGTCCAACATTTGTAAAAAGTAATACTGAAAATTGAAGCTACAGGAAGTAAAGCAGGAAAAGGTATTGCAAATTTTTTTAAAGGCAAGTGGAGCGATTTAGACTTTGACGAAAAATTATTGCAATTTATTAAAGTTATAGCAGTAAATAATCAGGGACCAGAAGGTTACTTCGATCAGGAAAATTAAGGTCTGCGATTACGAAGGGAACGACAACTGTTATATATTATCCAGTGGAAAACATCCTGCCGCCCAAATATATGGTACGCAAAGCAAAGCACAGGTGTGGGGTTTCTGCAGCAGTTTTTATCGATTGGGAAGGAGATAAAACAAAAGCTGGAGGAGAAATTGCTCAAGGCCTTGGATGGGAAGGGCAGATGGTGTTACTGATGAAGAAAAAGTAAATTTGCTAATTCTCCTAAGATATGTGCTTGTAGTCAAAAAGGGGCTTGTATGTCAGGAATTTCTTCATGGGGTTCTAGAGTATTTTCGGGAGAAAATATTTTTCGTCCTGGAGAGATGGAAAAAGTTTGTGATACATGCTATCAAACAAAAGTAAAGTGTGCCCCTGTGCAACTTGCACCTGGCCCACCTCCATTTTGTGAACAACTTGCGATGTCACCACCACAAGTTAGAATTGTCCCTATAACAAATGAAGAAAATGATTATTTCCATCCAAGAGTTGGAGTCATTATTGGTGAGCTGAAGGAAAGAAGGGAGATATATATTCCATCTGCTGTTTCAAATCACGAGAATATTCCAAATTGGATATATCCTATTCCAGATAAAGATACTATCCATTATTTCAAAACCTATAGAAAGAAAGATCAGCTCTGCGCTGAATATTATGGTACTGAAAAAGAAGAATCAAAAAGAAAATTACAATTTCCTGCCCGTTGTTTTCCATCACCAACTGCTCCAAAGCCTGAGGAAATCAAGGTAGTAAATGAAAATACGCTAGAGGTAAAAATGAAGATGGATGAGAGAGTTTGTACTGAGAGGGCACGTGGAACTCACAATAATGGAGTCTGTACTTTTAATGTTAATGCGAATTCTTCTACATACATTGGCCATCTACCTTTAACAGTAGTAAAACCGGCAATAGTAGAAAAAACAACTGGTACCGGTAACATAAAAAGCGATATCGATAACATAATAGAAGGTATATTAAAAATAATTCGCAATTTGAAGTTCTAGAAAAATATGGGTGTGTTCCCGATATCGAAGCAGAATGTAAAGAGTTTCAGGGAAATAAGTGCAAACTGGATAATTTAGGATATTCTAAAATAGAAGTAAAATATAAAGAAAATCCTAAAAGTAAAATGCTCTGCCTTTCTGGTTGGCAGCCAGAACCAGAGGAGTTTGCTCTTAAAAAAGAAAGTAAGCTAATATCGCTAAAATCAATGGGGGCAAGATACAATAAATACAATACTGTTTATTCAAAGGAGTCTAATCAGCTTTATTATTTTCCCTGTAACGAAACAATTGAGGTTTTAGCAAAGCCACAAGATGCACTGAATGAAATAATATTTAATAAAAAAGGATATATTTCCATTCCTGCTGAAAATCAGTCTAGAGATAACTGCATGGCAAAAGAGGATAAAGAGGTAGATACAAAACAAAATTGTGACAAATGCAAAAATAGTATATGAGTTAACAGATGGAAAGCATGAAGACATAGGGTGTACACAAGGTAATAATGGTTGTCTCTGCCTTGATAAAGAAGGATGTATACAAGGTGAAAATGATTGCCTCTGCTTTAGTCATAAGAAGAAAAATGTATACTACAAGATAATAACGATGTTTTTTGCCCCTATAAAGGATGTACACAAGGTGATGATGGTTGTCTCTGCTTTAATAAAAAAGAATTCACACAAGGTGAAAATGGTGGACTTTACTTTAATAAAAAAGGATGTAGCCGCTCAACAGAGTATGTAGATAAGGATGGTAAGCCGTTCTACTTAAGATATAAGGTAGTGGGTTGTAAAGATGAAAATGATAAAATATTAAAAAATGAGAAAGGTGAAATACAAAAGTGTACACAATTAGAAGATCAACCAATTAAAGCAAACAAAGCAGAAGTTTTTTATGCTGATAAATTGTGTAGGTTCGATTTAGAGGGTTTAAAAAAGAGATTGCGTGAAATAATAATAGCACAATTGAAACATAAGAAGCAGATTATTGAAGACAGAGATCAAAAACTTTATGAGCTTGGAGATGGCTATACAGATGACTTATCGGTGTATGATTATGTTGAAATAGAAGCATGGGGAGGTGGTGAAGCTGGTCATATAGATGGTAAAGCTCATTCTACTGTAAGTAGACCAGGAATGCCGGGAGATTACATTAAGGCTCAATTAAAAATTGACCCTAATCGCCCTATAATGATAGTTGAAGTTAAAAATGGAGGAGGCAATAGAGAACTATACGCATCAGATAAAAATGGTGGATCACCCACAATAAAAATATGCGATTTGCCAAAGCAAAATTGCCAGAAACTAATTACAGTTGCAGGTGGAGGAACAACAGATCGCACAAAATTCACAAGCAAGATTTAAAATTAAAAGGAGCAATCACAAAAGGAAGGAAGTTTATTGAAGATAATAAAATAGCATATATAAAGAATGGTGAGATTAGGTATGAAAATGTACCAGAAATGTAGTAAAAGCTACACTAATATAATATATGGTGCTGGCGGTTGTATCAACAAAAGCAGCAAAAGTTATAGCAAAGGTGCCCTGGTCATGTCAAAAATTAAACCTATGTTTGATAAAATTGATGAAGAAAGAGTAAGAAAAATAGATGATGCTATTGAAAAAATGATACAAAATCCAGATGATCCAACGTATTAATTGAATTAGAAAAGTCATTGAGAAAACAAGAAGAATATTTAAATATTATATTGACAACTTCCTTCCAGCATTGAAAACAAAAGTGATAGAGTCAGAGAAATTAATGAAACCTTCAGTATTAACAACGAAGAAAAATCATCACAAGATCCCAACAATAAAAGGGAAAAACAAAAAAATATTTCAGAGATTACTAAAAAGAGCAACAATAAAGATCATTCTAGTAGCACTATTCAAAATCAGGAAAATCTTAGGAGAAATCAAGCAGATAGACAAAATAATACTATAGGATTATTTAAGAAAAAAAATTTTCCTAGTGAAGTTGTAATTGCTGAAAATTCAGGTGTTAGTGCTCTAGAAAGGGATTCTTTAGCTAAGGGTTAATGGAAAAGGAAACCCCTGGAATATATAATCCCTTGAGAAGTTCAGGTCGTTATGATGCTTCAACAATTCTTACAATCAAAAACAATCGCAAGCAAGAAAGGAGATCGCACAATCACAATTGAATAGTCAATTGATCTTTCGATTGATTGTAAAGATTCAAAAAATGACTCAGATAGTGGAATAAATTTATCTGGCTTGGTATCAAGTAGCAGAAGGAGCGCTTAACTTCAGTAACAAGCACTTCATCTGAGAAAGTGTACACTTAAAATTAAACCCTACTGAAGAAGATAATAGTTTGCAACTGGAAATGAAGGAAAAACAAAATTAGCACATCCGAACAAAACAAGGCCCAAAGGGTCAAGCGGAAGAAGATCCCCTTCTAAATATTATAAGAAGACTGAAGAAGGGCTAGCACTTCATTGTGTGATCTCAATGACAGGCAGTAAGGTAAAAGATACAATGCAATTCAATAATTATGAAAATAATAGTCAAATCAAAAACAAAAATCTTCACGTCGCACTTGTAACAAGTTCTGCTCTTTAGCAATAGGGTGCATTGTTGCAGGAGCAATGACATCAGGATTAGTAGGAGCAGGACTGTTTGGGGGGCTGCAGTGTTTGCTACAGCAGCAGTTGCTGAATTTTGTTCAAAAACTTTCTGTCGAGCATTAGTGTAAGTCCTCTTATTGACAATAAAAAGCTTAATGGCATGGTAAAATTAAATATGTGTTACTTGTAGTGGATAAGAGGAATTCAGTTATTGCCTCTTGATGTAAAAATTGTTACATTTGAGGAGTATCTTAAAGGTATTTAGCTGATGCATATTCAATTGGGTAGAGTTTTTGCTATTGTAGCCCTATTAAGTTTTATCTTCATGTCATGTTCTAGCAAAGCAAGTGATGAATTGAAAAATATACCAGGAACGTTGAAAGAACTTATTTCTTCTTTTCAGTTAAAAATCTGTAGAAAATATGAGTCCCTCAACAATTATAGGTTTATGTATAGCTACAGTGATACTTGCAGTAGTGTTCAGAGGCCTAATTTTTTTCATGATAATATTTGGCGTACTGATCATGATGTTTGGAAGCACAGAAAAGGCAACAGATTACCTGAAAGAAAAATTCAACTTTGCAAAGGACATACAGTTACAATCCAATAACAAAAAAGAAGATAAGATTAAGTAAGTAGTGATTCTTTATTATCTTTTTATTGAATACGCATGATATTGTATGCAACCAAAAGTACCAGCCACTAGCTCTAATTCTGAAAAAAAGAACAATTTAGCGTTACTAGAAAGTATTAATTTAGATTTTATCCCTTATGCTTGCCACTACGATGAAGAAACTATACTAACAAAACAGGGAGAATTGTTAAAAATAATCAAATTAGAAGACTATTCTTCAGTTGATAACTATGGTGATCTTAGAACTGAAATTAGAAAAACTATATCAAAAAATATCCAGAGTTTATATTTTACAGTTTGGATTCACACTGTCCGTAAGCGCAATAAACTGAGCTTACAGTGGAATAAAACTGCAGACTTTTCCGATCAGCTACACTCAACGTGGTTTAATAAACTAGTTGATAGTAAACTACGTATATAAATGACTGTACATTGTGGTGTTACTCAGTGATTTTGGCAAACATATTAATAAGCATTTTTTTTTGGCAGGATAAAGAATAGGCACAAGTTATTTTTACAAAAAAATCATCAAGAATTGCAAAAAATAATGACCTGATTCAAAAAGATTTAGAACCTTTTGGAGCTAAAAAAACTGAGCCTTAGGTCTAGCGAAGGCAAAATATATTCTCAAATGATGGAATTTCTCCATTACATTTTTACATTAACGCACAAAGATTATCCAATATGTGAAAGGGATCTATCGCAGCATGTGAAAAAACCTAAAAGTAGCTTTCGGTTTCAATAAATTTCAAACATCGTTTGAAGGTCAACAGAAGTTTGGTTCTATTTTTTGCATAAAGGAATATCGAAAATCCCTTAGAAAATATAGATAGTGTTTGCAATTGACTCTGAGCTTATCACACGAAATAATAATATTTACTAGTAATAATAAAGCAGTAAAAGAATTTAACAAACAAATTAATATACTGCAAAATCAGTGAGGACAATACCTTACTTCAAAACTCAGGAATAAATGAAATAATAGAGCTTGAAAAAATTTCTGCTATGGATTTTTGTCAACAGAAAATTATTGTTACAATCTTTAGATGATAAGAATAGGTTAGCTAAAAATATCAGCGATTTATCCTCTGTAAGTCGTTAATCGGGTTGATGATGTTTAGAACTGATTGCACATGGAAAATCATTTTTGGGCACAGCTTCCTGGAAACTTTGCTTTTGTTACACAACAAAAAATATATTAGAAAATATGCTTGCAGCTTTGCTATGTTGCATGATTTTACATCAGGTACGTTAAAAGGAGGAAGATGGAAAAAAAAGCAGTAACAGTTTTTTTTCAAAAAAAGGCAAAATCCTTACTTTTTTAACTTTCATGGAAAGAAAAATAATGGTCATACCACAATACTTGGAGCTCCAAATTCAGGTAGAACCTCACTGATCAATTTCTTACTTTCGGAATCAAGAAAATTTAACCCTAGGATTGTTATATTGGATATACTGGAAAATCAATAATATTTACTAAAGCAGTAAGCGGCCAATATTACATAATTGATCCAAAATATAAAGATAAAAGTCTAAAATTTAACCCACTGAACATTGAAGATAGTGCTTCTAATCGCAATATGCTTGTTGAATTGATCAAAAGGATGGTTGCAGATGCAAGTTTGGTAGACGTAGAAGAAAAGACAAAAAAAATTGTAGATTCTATATTTGCTATACCAAGAGGAATCGCGATCTATTTCTCAAATTTCTGAAGTGCTTTTACTTCTTGGAGGCAAAATAAGTAAATGGGTGGTGAAGGTGAATTTGCTTACTTATTCCAAGATGGGTGAGTCAGATATTGACTGGGGAACAAAAACTATATCCCTCAATACTGCAAATCTCACTAAGCAAAAAGAATGTATGTCCGTGATACTTTACTATTTCTTATACTCTTTCGAAGCAAAATGTGATGGCTCACCTGCAATACTTGTTTTGGATGAAGCATGGGAGATAAGTAATATTTTTCCTACAGAGGGAGAGTTTGACGACTGGATGCAAAGAATGACAAAGTTAAATGTTGTAGTAATTCTAAGTACTGAAAACTTAAACCTAGCATTTGCTAGCAAGTTTACTCAATATTTAGATAAGCATGTCGATACGAGAATCCTGATGCCGAACATAAATGCAAACAGGTTATACATGAAAGCATTTTCTCTGTCGAAAGAGGAACTGAATGTCATTTTGCAAACACCAACACAGGAAGGTTTATTTTTGATAAAGCAATACAAAGGTTTAGTAACTTTAAATCTAGATTTGAAGAATATGAAAGAAATACATGTACTTTCAGCTAATAAAGAGACTATAAAGTATATGTATGAAGCAATAAAGGAAAAAGGCAAAAAGTGAGTAAGTGGTTACCGGCGTTCTATGAAAAATGTAAAGCTTAATTTTTTATTGATATTCTCCTTGATATTTTGTCCTTCTTATCAAGGATATGCTGATTGTCCAACATTTGTAAAAAGTAATACTGAAATTGAAGCTACAGGAAGTAAAGCAGGAAAAGGTATTGCAAATTTTTTTAAAGGCAAGTGGAGCGATTTAGACTTTGACGAAAAATTATTGCAATTTATTAAAGTTATAGCAGTAAATAATCAGGGACCAGAAGGTTACTTCGATCAGAAAATTAAGGTCTGCGATTACGAAGGGAACGACAACTGTTATATATTATCCAGTGGAAACATCCTGCCGCCAAATATATGGTACGCAAAGCCACAGGTGCTGGGGTTTCTGCAGCAGTTTTTATCGATTGGGAAGGAGATAAAAACAAAAGCTGGAGGAGAAATTGCTCAAGGCCTTGGATGGGAATGGGCAGATGGTGTTACTGATGAAGAAAAAGTAAAATTTGCTAATTCTCCTAAGATATGTGCTTGTAGTCAAAAAGGGGCTTGTATGTCAGGAATTTCTTCATGGGGTTCTAGAGTATTTTCGGGAGAAAATATTTTTCGTCCTGGAGAGATGGAAAAAGTTTGTGATACATGCTATCAAACAAAAGTAAAGTGTGCCCCTGTGCAACTTGCACCTGGCCCACCTCCATTTTGTGAACAACTTGCGATGTCACCACCACAAGTTAGAATTGTCCCTATAACAAATGAAGAAAATGATTATTTCCATCCAAGAGTTGGAGTCATTATTGGTGAGCTGAAGGAAAGAAGGGAGATATATATTCCATCTGCTGTTTCAAATCACGAGAATATTCCAAATTGGATATATCCTATTCCAGATAAAGATACTATCCATTATTTCAAAACCTATAGAAAGAAAGATCAGCTCTGCGCTGAATATTATGGTACTGAAAAAGAAGAATCAAAAAGAAAATTACAATTTCCTGCCCGTTGTTTTCCATCACCAACTGCTCCAAAGCCTGAGGAAATCAAGGTAGTAAATGAAAATACGCTAGAGGTAAAAATGAAGATGGATGAGAGAGTTTGTACTGAGAGGGCACGTGGAACTCACAATAATGGAGTCTGTACTTTTAATGTTAATGCGAATTCTTCTACATACATTGGCCATCTACCTTTAACAGTAGTAAAACCGGCAATAGTAGAAAAAACAACTGGTACCGGTAACATAAAAAGCGATATCGATAACATAATAGAAGGTATATTAAAAAATAATTCGCAATTTGAAGTTCTAGAAAAATATGGGTGTGTTCCCGATATCGAAGCAGAATGTAAAGAGTTTCAGGGAAATAAGTGCAAACTGGATAATTTAGGATATTCTAAAATAGAAGTAAAATATAAAGAAAATCCTAAAAGTAAAATGCTCTGCCTTTCTGGTTGGCAGCCAGAACCAGAGGAGTTTGCTCTTAAAAAAGAAAGTAAGCTAATATCGCTAAAATCAATGGGGGCAAGATACAATAAATACAATACTGTTTATTCAAAGGAGTCTAATCAGCTTTATTATTTTCCCTGTAACGAAACAATTGAGGTTTTAGCAAAGCCACAAGATGCACTGAATGAAATAATATTTAATAAAAAAGGATATATTTCCATTCCTGCTGAAAATCAGTCTAGAGATAACTGCATGGCAAAAGAGGATAAAGAGGTAGATACAAAACAAAATTGTGACAAATGCAAAATAGTATATGAGTTAACAGATGGAAAGCATGAAGACATAGGGTGTACACAAGGTAATAATGGTTGTCTCTGCCTTGATAAAGAAGGATGTATACAAGGTGAAAATGATTGCCTCTGCTTTAGTCATAATGAAGAAAAATGTATACTACAAGATAATAACGATGTTTTTTGCCCCTATAAAGGATGTACACAAGGTGATGATGGTTGTCTCTGCTTTAATAAAAAAGAATTCACACAAGGTGAAAATGGTGGACTTTACTTTAATAAAAAAGGATGTAGCCGCTCAACAGAGTATGTAGATAAGGATGGTAAGCCGTTCTACTTAAGATATAAGGTAGTGGGTTGTAAAGATGAAAATGATAAAATATTAAAAAATGAGAAAGGTGAAATACAAAAGTGTACACAATTAGAAGATCAACCAATTAAAGCAAACAAAGCAGAAGTTTTTTATGCTGATAAATTGTGTAGGTTCGATTTAGAGGGTTTAAAAAAGAGATTGCGTGAAATAATAATAGCACAATTGAAACATAAGAAGCAGATTATTGAAGACAGAGATCAAAAACTTTATGAGCTTGGAGATGGCTATACAGATGACTTATCGGTGTATGATTATGTTGAAATAGAAGCATGGGGAGGTGGTGAAGCTGGTCATATAGATGGTAAAGCTCATTCTACTGTAAGTAGACCAGGAATGCCGGGAGATTACATTAAGGCTCAATTAAAAATTGACCCTAATCGCCCTATAATGATAGTTGAAGTTAAAAATGGAGGAGGCAATAGAGAACTATACGCATCAGATAAAAATGGTGGATCACCCACAATAAAAATATGCGATTTGCAAAAGCAAAATTGCCAGAAACTAATTACAGTTGCAGGTGGAGGAACAACAGATCGCACAAAAATTCACAAGCAAGATTTAAAATTAAAAGGAGCAATCACAAAAGGAAGGAAGTTTATTGAAGATAATAAAATAGCATATATAAAGAATGGTGAGATTAGGTATGAAAATGTACCAGAATGTAGTAAAAGCTACACTAATATAATATATGGTGCTGGCGGTTGTATCAACAAAAGCAGCAAAAGTTATAGCAAAGGTGCCCCTGGTCATGTAAAAATTAAACCTATGTTTGATAAAATTGATGAAGAAAGAGTAAGAAAAATAGATGATGCTATTGAAAAAATGATACAAAATCCAGATGATATTACAGGTATTGATGATTCCTTAATAAATAAACTTGATCAAAAGATTATTGATACAATTAAAGAAGAAATTAGAAAAGAATTGTTAGGATTATAGTCAAAGGACCCTGATGGTTGCAAATGGGGTAAAGTTGAATTTACATGTAATAGTTTAGACTTAATCTGACAGGCAAACAAAGTAAGATAAAAATATAAACAAGTTTTAAAGGAGTGTCAGATATGAATACAACACAAGAAAAAATACTAAAACCAAAGTTGGGATTGCTAGAACTTGCAAAGCAATTAGGAAATGTATCACAGGCGTGTAAAGTAATGGGATATTCAAGGGATACATTTTACCGCTTCAAAGAACTGTATGAAACAGGAGGAGAAGAGGCTTCACACGAGATAAGCAAAAGCAAGCCATTGTATGCAAATAGAGTGTCGGAGGATATAGAAAAAGCAGTAGTTGAAATAGCAATAGAGTTTCCAGCATACGGACAAGAAAGAGCAGCAAACGAACTGAAAAAGAGAGGAATTCTCATCTCTGCAAGTGGAATAAGATCAGTGTGGCAAAGAAACGATCTTGAAAATTTTAAAAAGAGGTTAAAGGCATTAAGATGTAATAATTTATACTTGATCTGACAGGCATGAATTATCTGACAGAAGAATTGACAAAGTCAAAACCGATATCAGCATCCTGTTTAATGCTATCAATATTTTTCTGATAAGCAATATGCATACTATCAAAAAAGGTTTGCATAGGAGTCTTACCATAGCAATATTTACCTGAATGTGGTCTAGATCTATTGTAAGAATGCACCCAATGGTCTACGTCTAACTGAAGTTCTGCCAAAGAGGTGTAAATTTTCTTTCTAAAGATAATATTGTAACATTCATCTTGCATAGTTCTATGGAACCTTTCACATATGCCATTAGTCTGTGGAGAACGAGCTTTGGTTCGAGAATGATCAATATTTTCTACTCCTAAATATAGCTGGTAAGCGTGATTTTCAGGTCTGCCACAATACTCTGTACCACGATCCGTCAAAACACGTAGCAATGATACTTTCTGTTCATCAAAGAACGGTACTACCCTATCATTAAGAAGATCTGCAGCTGTGATAGCAGTCCTTTCTGTGTAAAGCTTAGCAAAAGCAACTCTGGAATAGGTATCAACAAAGGTTTGCTGGTAAATTCGTCCAATACCTTTGATATTACCAACATAATAACTTTCTTGGCTACCTAAGTATCCTGGATGCTCTGTTTCAATTTCTCCATGGGCCTCTTTTTCTTCCTTAGCCTTTTCTAGAGCTGTTATCTGTTCTTCTGTTAAAATGATACCATCCTGAGCTACTTTTGCTTCTAATGCCTTTAACCTCTTTTTAAAATTTTCAAGATCGTTTCTTTGCCACACTGATCTTATTCCACTTGCAGAGATGAGAATTCCTCTCTTTTTCAGTTCGTTTGCTGCTCTTTCTTGTCCGTATGCTGGAAACTCTATTGCTATTTCAACTACTGCTTTTTCTATATCCTCCGACACTCTATTTGCATACAATGGCTTGCTTTTGCTTATCTCGTGTGAAGCCTCTTCTCCTCCTGTTTCATACAGTTCTTTGAAGCGGTAAAATGTATCCCTTGAATATCCCATTACTTTACACGCCTGTGATACATTTCCTAATTGCTTTGCAAGTTCTAGCAATCCCAACTTTGGTTTTAGTATTTTTTCTTGTGTTGTATTCATATCTGACACTCCTTTAAAACTTGTTTATATTTTTATCTTACTTTGTTTGCTTGTCAGATCAAGTCTAAACTATTATAGGTCATTATCAAACTCTGCCTTAACTAGATTCCTTGCAATTCTTATTCTTGCTGCTTTTATATTACTTTCTTCCTCAGTTCGGATAGATTTGGTTAATAAGTAAAACGTTTCACGTAATTCTTGATCCTTAATCTCTCTATGTCTTCTTACTAGATTTAATACCTCTTCTCCCTCATACCCTTTCTCATTTGATACTTCTTGTCCGCAAGCTAGATCTCTAGCAGTTGTTGATAATGCTTCTGCTAATTCATATAACTTCTTAATTGAAATTCTACGCGTTCCTTTTTCATATTGCAGTATTACCTGATATGTTGTTCCGATTTTTTTTGCCAAATCTTTTTGAGTATACCCCTTTGCTATCCTACAACTTCTTACTTTCTGTCCTACTACTTTATAATATAAAAAATTAGAGTAATTATTCTCTTTTTTCACATTTTATACTCATAATCAGAAGAGCCGTTACGTATACCTAATTGGGAACCTTTTTGACAAACTGAACTCATCTCCTTTCAAACAATTTTTCTATATCACTTAGTTTCTTTTCTATATAAGTTAGCTTTCCGTGGTCAGAATATGGAGTTTTCTCAATTTGTCTTAGTATCTCATTCATCTCTTCCAATTTCATTTTTCTTCCTGCTCCATGGCAAGCGATTGTGGCTGATATTTTATTCACCTTATCCTCTATTGGCAACGTATCTTCCACTCCCATTAACTTATCTACTATATTAACTAGCATCTCTTTTATATCTATTGTTCCCAAGATTGCAGGTATTTCTTTCACCCTTACTTTATCTTCTGATTCTATTTCAATACCAAAACCCATTTCAAAAAGCTTATCTTTATAAGTTTCAACCATCTCCATCCCTGCTTGGTTTTTAATCTCAACTATTTCAGGAAGAAGAAGTTTTTGTCTTTTTATGCTTGATTTTTGCTTTAAGCACTCGTATATCAATCTCTCATGAGCTGCGTGCTGATCTACTATAATTAATTTGCCTTTAGCCTCAGCAATAATGTAAGTACTGTGGACCTGACAGCGTGCATACCCTAGAGGATGATCCTCTATTAAATCAATTTGCTCCCTTTCTAGAACCATAGTCTCCGCTTGTAGTGGTAATCTCTGTATACCAGTATAGTCAAATGATTCTGACCGTTCTGATAAGCCTTTCTCTCCTGCATTTGGCAAGTTGAATTCTTTCATTAGCTGATTCTCAAAAGGACTTGGCCTTCTTTCGTAAAATTCTTTTCGACCCTTTACTTCTCTGCTTTTTCCATTATTAACACGCTCATTATTCCTTTGACTTTCACTAACATCAAAAAACGAACCACCCAGTTCTTCTCCAATACCTTGACACCTAGATCCATCAATATCACTCACTGAAGAGGTACCTATTCTCATTGACAACGCTTTTATTAGCCCTCTTCTCACTATTTCATATATTAACCTCTTATTCTGAAATCTTACTTCCGATTTATTTGGATGCACATTTACATCTACTTGGTCATATGGTACTTCTAAATGCAACACTGCAAAAGGATACCTATTGTTTGGAATAAAATCGTGATACGCATATCTAATTGCACCAACAAGTAGATTGTCTTTTATTGGCCTTCCATTCACAAATGTATAGATCTGAGTTGAATTGCCACGACTAATAGTTGGTTTACAGATATGTCCCGTAAGTTTGATGCCGTCTTCTTCCTCTTTAACTTCCAGCGAATTGCTCTGAAATTCTTCTTCTGTTTCACATAGTCTATTAAAGAATGAAGTTTGTTTAGCATATTTTAAGAGCTTTTTATTACCGGAAGTGAGAGTAAAACCAATACCATAGTTAATCATTGCTAAGTTATTTACAATGTCAACAATGCTTTGTGTTTCTGCCCTTTCAGTTTTTAGAAATTTTAGTCTATTCGGAGTGGCAAAAAATAAGTCACGAACTTCAATATATGTACCCTGTAGCAAAGAACAAGGTGTAATCTCTCTTACTTTTTCTCCTCCCTCATACCTTATAGACCATGCTTCCTTTGCTTCACTTGCCTTAGACGATAATTTCATTCTACTTACTGCTGCAATTGAAGGTAAAGCTTCTCCTCTAAAGCCAAGATGTCTGATTTCTATTAACTCACTATCGCTTAATTTTGAAGTAGCGTGGCGCATAAACGCAAGTTCCAAATCTTCCTTTTCTATTCCATTTCCATCGTCTGTTACAGTTATAAGATTACGCCCACCACTTTCTATTTTGATCTCTATTTCTGAACTTCCAGCATCTATTGCATTTTCTACTAATTCCTTTACTACACTTGCTGGCCTTTCGATCACTTCACCCGCTGCTATACGGTTTATTGTTTTTGTATCTAAAAGAATTATTGCCATATTTTCAACTCTCAGCTTGATCAAGATATAGCTTTAATATCAATACAAATCAAGTATGTTTCACTAAGCTGGCCTTTCTAAGGGGGATTATAGAAGTAGTCGTAAGAAGAGATAAAAAACCTGCTTGGCTAAGTCCTTCTGAGCAGATCATTCTCCTACTAACATGTTTGAATTTTAGTTGAATATTTCTTCAGAATTGTGTATAATTATTAATGCTTTTTACGTACTCTTGCTATGGCTCTTTCTAAGTTTCTAGATCCAAAAAACGACCTTAGCTTTAAAAAAATATTTGGCTCTGAAAAGAATAAAAATATCCTCATTCACTTCCTCAACGATATCTTAGGTTTTTCTAGTTCTGATCAAATAATGGAAATTGAATTCCTTAGTACCATTATGGATCCTGAAATTGCCTCTGACAAACAAAGCATTGTTGATGTTCTTTGCAAAGACTCTATAGGTAATAGATTTGTTATTGAAATGCAGCTCGCTCGTGATAAAGGCTTTGAAAAACGTGCTCAACTTTATGCTGCTAAGGCTTACTCAAGGCAATTGGATAAATCTGGTAATTACATTGATCTTCAGAAAGTCTTCTTTATTGCTATTTCCAATTGTAACCTTCTGCCTGAAGAAGTTGACTATATTTCTACTCATAATATACGTGATATCAAAACCAATGGTCATTACTTAAAAGATCTACAATTTGTCTTTATTGAGTTGCCTAAATTTACAAAAAATAGAGTAGAGCAGTTAGAGAATACTACAGAGAGATGGTGTTTCTTTTTTAAATACGCAGAAGATACAACTGAAGAAGATCTGAAAAAGATAGCAGCAGAAGCTCCGATAATAAAGCTAGCATATGATGAATTAGACAGGTTTCGCTGGAATGAAAAAGATTTGATCGCATATGAGGAAAGAATATTGAGCGTGCAGAAAGAAAACGCTATCCTTGCTCAAAAACTCGATGATGCTAAACATGAAGGCATCCTCATCGGCCATGAAAAAGGTAGACAGGAAGGCAAGGAAGAGGGAGAAAAGCAAGCTAAAATAGCTGTGGCAAAAAACCTACTTAAAGCTGGTGTCTCTACTGATATCATATCACAAACTACAGGTTTTTCTCATTCTGAAATTTTACAACTCAAGGAAAAAACATAATACTTCTACTTATTCACTTTAACATTTATACAAACCTTTTCTAAGTTAGAAATATCCTCTAATTAAGAATCTAGTGAACTGTCTAAAATGGCTATAAAGATTGCACATAGAATTATATAAATTACTATCATAACGTAAGGGAGTGTTAAATAAACTGTGTCAAACCAAGAAAAAAAATAATTGATATAAAAAAATGGAGGTTTGACATGAGTCAAGTAAACAGCACTACCGGTTTGGTAGACTATAAAGAACTGGAAGCAAATATTCTATCATCGATAAGAGAAGGAAGGCCGCTGAAGGGAAGAGATGGAGCATTAACACCGTTTATAAAAAAGTTGCTGGAGGAAAGCCTGGAAGGTGAGATAGAAAACCACTTGTTGGTTGAAAGTGGAGAAAATAACCGAAGAAATGGGAGAAATGCGAAAACTTTACGTACAAGTGCAGGTTCATTTGAGTTGTTAACACCTAGAGACAGGGAAGGAAGCTTTGAACCCCAAATAGTTAGAAAAAGACAAATAAGCCTACATCCAGAACTTGAAGCAAAGGTCTTAAGCACATTTGCCAGTGGCATGGGATACAGAGATATAGCGTCACATGTTGAGGAAATTTACGATCACAAAATATCGGCGGCAGAGATATCAAGTATTACTGACAAACTGCTACCAGTAATCAACGAATGGCGTAGTCGCCCGCTGCAGTCTGTATATCCGATAGTTTTCATGGATGGAATGTTTTTTAAAGTCAAGGAGGACGGGCATTGTGTAAGTAAATGTATGTATAATATATTAGGTATAGATCAAAATGGCAGAAAAAAAGTATTAGGTTTTTATTTAGCTAAAAGTGAAGTTCTGGTTAGGAGTACTAAATGATCTCAAAGAGAGAGGAGTGGAAGATATTCTAATTGCATGTGTAGATAGGCTAAAAAGCTTTCCTGCAGCAATAAACAGTGTGTTCCCTAATGAAGAAGTGCAGATGTGTATAGTGCATCAGATACGTAACTCACTGAAGTATGTAGCTAGTAAAGATGCAAAGAGTTTTTTGAGTGATTTAAAGAAGGTGTATCAAGCTTCAAGTAAGGAAATTGCCGAGAATTATCTGTTGGAATTAGATGAAAAATGGGGCACAAAGTACCCTATGGTTATAAAATCTTGGCAGAATAATTGGGAAAACCTATCTGGTTATTTTAAGTATTCCGACCCAGTTAGGAGGATAATCTATACTACTAATCCCATAGAGGGGCTACATAGGCAAATCAGGAAATTCACCAAAACCAAGGGCTCATTTACTAGCATAAATGCCTTGTATAAACAGGTATATTGTGCTATAAAGAAAGCGGAGGAGAAATGGACTATTCCTGTACATGATTGGGCATTGACTATATCTCAGCTCGACATTTTCTTTCCCAACAGATTGAAAATTGAGTTGAGCTAAAAATGCGGTTTGACACAGTTTATTTAACACTCCCTTAGGAGATTGTTTTTTCGCAAGAAAAGCAACTAAATCATCACCTTCAGTTCGTCTTACATACTTCAAAAAGTTTATTTTTCCTGGATTATAGATAGTAGATGGTGCTATATTTAATTGGCCGCTTTTATTACCAAGCAAAAAGTCATTAGCTCCCTTTCTATCTTTCAGGTTCTGAACTAATTTAGCCACATCAAATTTAAAAATATTTGTTCTTACTTCTTGATTTTCAATACTATTTTTTCTCACTTGCGAATAAAGTATCGTATTTTCATCTAGTACTAATTGCCCTGGATTATCAAATTTGAATAATTTTCTTTCTATAAGACCGTTTTTTTCACGCAAAACCTTAAATTTTCCATCCGTGTCTGATTGTAAATACCAAGAGACTAAAGTTTGATCCTTTAAGTTATGAGCGATTACAATGACATTACCATTATCAACTTTCACTGCTTTTGGTTGAAAGTAGCTATTGCCTTTATTTGCATCATTATGGTTATCAATGTTTTTTTTTAATTTTACTTTTCCTGAATGCTCAACTGAGGGTGCATTAGTTGAATGTTGAATTTTATAAGTGTTAAATATTAAACTTTTTATGTATTTTTTTCCTTCTTCGTTAATTTCTTCTGTAGGAAAGATAACTCCAATTTTATCTACTTCAGCTGAATTTTCTATTAGTGCGGAAGATAATTGGCCCTTAAATTCATTTGCTACGTTGACACCTGTATCACACTCGTATGTTTTTGATTGATATAGTGGGCTAATAAGTAACTTTACTCTACTGCTTCCATTGCTGTTATCTTGATAGCTGAGTCCATAAGTAACTCCATTTCCTTCAATCAACCCTACGTTTTTGGGATTAAAACCTATCGCTTCTTTAACTTTCAGTATAGTTGTATTAACTCCAAATAATCTACTTAATATAGACATAATTATATTTAAAATTTTAATAAAATATCATTATGATTACTCCTATGTGTTAATGTCAATGAAAATTTTAACTAAAGTTAAGAAATTAATTTTTTTAAATATTCTGAGATAATACACTAATAAACCCAGATTTCCCATAGACAATATGTTTCCTTTGAAACCATATAATAAATTTAGCAGCTTGTTGACAACAGAAATTCCTTTACAAATTGTCCCAACTTCCTTATCATGACGTCCAGTACAATGTTGCAAATTAAAAATCTCTCCACCCTGTGCTGGTTCTTCGATTCTAAACGCCACTTCTACCTGGTCATAACCAATCTGAATTCGTTCTACTAATGTGTAATAGTTTAGACTTAATCTGACAGGCAAACAAAGTAAGATAAAAATATAAACAAGTTTTAAAGGAGTGTCAGATATGAATACAACACAAGAAAAAATACTAAAACCAAAGTTGGGATTGCTAGAACTTGCAAAGCAATTAGGAAATGTATCACAGGCGTGTAAAGTAATGGGATATTCAAGGGATACATTTTACCGCTTCAAAGAACTGTATGAAACAGGAGGAGAAGAGGCTTCACACGAGATAAGCAAAAGCAAGCCATTGTATGCAAATAGAGTGTCGGAGGATATAGAAAAAGCAGTAGTTGAAATAGCAATAGAGTTTCCAGCATACGGACAAGAAAGAGCAGCAAACGAACTGAAAAAGAGAGGAATTCTCATCTCTGCAAGTGGAATAAGATCAGTGTGGCAAAGAAACGATCTTGAAAATTTTAAAAAGAGGTTAAAGGCATTAGAAGCAAAAGTAGCTCAGGATGGTATCATTTTAACAGAAGAACAGATAACAGCTCTAGAAAAGGCTAAGGAAGAAAAAGAGGCCCATGGAGAAATTGAAACAGAGCATCCAGGATACTTAGGTAGCCAAGAAAGTTATTATGTTGGTAATATCAAAGGTATTGGACGAATTTACCAGCAAACCTTTGTTGATACCTATTCCAGAGTTGCTTTTGCTAAGCTTTACACAGAAAGGACTGCTATCACAGCTGCAGATCTTCTTAATGATAGGGTAGTACCGTTCTTTGATGAACAGAAAGTATCATTGCTACGTGTTTTGACGGATCGTGGTACAGAGTATTGTGGCAGACCTGAAAATCACGCTTACCAGCTATATTTAGGAGTAGAAAATATTGATCATTCTCGAACCAAAGCTCGTTCTCCACAGACTAATGGCATATGTGAAAGGTTCCATAGAACTATGCAAGATGAATGTTACAATATTATCTTTAGAAAGAAAATTTACACCTCTTTGGCAGAACTTCAGTTAGACGTAGACCATTGGGTGCATTCTTACAATAGATCTAGACCACATTCAGGTAAATATTGCTATGGTAAGACTCCTATGCAAACCTTTTTTGATAGTATGCATATTGCTTATCAGAAAAATATTGATAGCATTAAACAGGATGCTGATATCGGTTTTGACTTTGTCAATTCTTCTGTCAGATAATTCATGCTTGTCAGATCAAGTATAAACTATTACACTTATCTAAAAATTCTTTTAGCTTTATCTGTCGATTCGGCGGTAAATTACTCCATAAATCCCTAGAACAATACTTTTGACCATTGTAAATTGATTGCATCTGCTTTCAAAAGTAATCTTTTTACTTCAAATTTATTTGCTCTTTCATCAATACCTAAACGAGCAAAAGAATCAAGATTTTTAGCATGTTGATGCACCTGCAACTCTCCTTCATTACTTCGAAAATTCAAAACCATTCTTAGATCTTGATCATTCCCAAAGTCATCTAAGAATTCTTTTAGATCTTCAACAACTAAATCATCTTCTAAGTTGTTTTCTATATCAAATAACTTTCTTCTCAAACCCTCCTGTCTCTTAGTTAAAACGCAACCTGAACCATCTTCGAACCAGTCTTTTATTTCCATTATAGAACGTAACTTATCACTCAACTTCTCTCGCTTATAAGTCACAAAGTACTTTTCAATATGTTCATGATGATTATCACGTGCAACTTGCAGAGGAGTTTTTCCTTGTTTATCACCTCGATCAGAAATAGCTCCTTTCTCTAAGAGTAAAACTACGCCTTCAGAACAATCAACACTAGCAACATGATGCAAAGGCGTTTTTTTTTCATTATCTTCTGCATCAAGGTCAGCTCCCTTTTCTAAGAGAGCAGCTATACTATAAGGTCCAGTAGCATAATGTAAGGGTGTCCTTCCTTTATCATTCTTGATATTAGGGTCAGCTCCTGCTTCTAAAAGCAAACTTACGGCACAATCATATTGTTTTCTTGCCCAAGCCATACTTGATATTATGTGCAATATCGTCAAACTAGACTCTCCCCTTTTACAATTAAGAACGGTTTTTAGATCTTGATTATCTTTATTATTTAACAAAAACTTTTGAAGTTGCCGGTAACTATCTCCTGCACTCAAAGATCTCATTGCACTAAAAATAGATAGCAATTTCTCATCTAACTCTTCTTGACTGTCTGTTAACTCAGTTGTAACAAGCCACGCACACATTAAATTATCAAACGAGCCTTTTGTAGCTTCAGCAATATCTACCAAATGACGCCTATCAGGAAACATGAATAAACTTTTAATCAATTCATATTCATAATCCTGTTGTAGCTCGTTTTCTATTCTACTTTCCTTATTAGAATCTTGCTCGGTAACTTCTGGTATATTTATTCCTCACTTTATAAAACCGCATATAATATACATGACAAATAAAGCTAATACAAGCTAGCTTTCTACTACTTCTTATATAGCTATATCACTAACACGTAGCGGAATTATAAGCATTAAGAAATTAATTAAATAAAAGAAAAAGGCAAAAAAACCCCGTATAACGAGTTTTGACCCTATAATAATGTAAATTGGCGTTGTAATAATGTGCTAACAAGCGCAATTTAGCTGAATGTAGAAAAAATAAAAAAGACATGCAGCAGCTATAACTTTATGTAATTTGCCAATAAATATCTGAATTTTGTTGTTAAATCTGCAGAGATTAAAAACAAGGATAAATACCCTTACTTTCATGATGTCTATAACAATGTTACAAAAAATAATATCATAGAATTCAGTAGGATTATTCCTAGGATGTTTCTATGTTCCAAAAGAGGAAACTTAAATAACAAAATAAATACCCTTTTAATATACACAGAAGGCATTCTATAGCTAACTTAAGTAACCAGATACAACTATAACTTTTATTATTTAATAACATTTGTGCCATTCTCTCTAACTTGAGCTTATGGTTTAAAGTACTTAATGACCAAGAGCATAATTATTACTACAAATAGGTGGTCTTAGGCTTTCAAGATGACTATTTACTTTCAGCGAATCGTCCAAATCATGCTCTATTTTTTGTGTTTTTATCTTGAATTTAAATCCTAATTTTTCGCAGAATTTTTGAAAATATTCTTTAATAACATCAAACAAGTTTCTACTTTCCCCTTTATAATTTTTTAGTTCCTTAGGAATAGTAAGTAATAATTTGCCATCTTTATAGGTTACACCATCTTTACCATCTTGAGACTCAAGTATAAATTCAAGTGAAGTCGATAGATCGCATATTTTTTCTCCTGGGTTATCAAACTTCGTTACGAACACTAACATATCAGATTTTACTTTTGTACTGATTGGATCAGCACAATCAATACACATTGTTTTATTCTTGCTATATTCCCCTTTTAATCCATATTCCAAGAGTGAACTTTCAAGAATAGGGATGCTTACAGCAAATTCATACCCCGCTTGGTTACAATTAGTGATTATTTCTTCTAAAATAGGGTCATTCGGAACACTTGCTTCTGCGTATTGGAACATTTCCTTAAAGACTTCTTTTACAAATGGGCGATAGTTCTTATTCTCATCTCCTACTTTTAGTAATAGATGCAGATGCTCTCTTCCAGCATTGTAAAATCTCTCAAAATCTTTCCCATATGAGGTGGTTTTCTGATAATCAGGAATTTCAGAATTTTTGCAGTGACTTTTCCATAATTCACATAACGCATTATGTGCAAGTTCCTTTTCAAGATCCTTGAGGACTGAATCAACAAAAGCTCTACCATAATCTGTATCTATTTCTCTTTGTTTTTCTCTTGCGGTTTCAGTACTGTATATATCATAACTATTAAAAAGGTTGCTTTTGCGATATTGAGCTCCTTTCATTAACGCAGAGGTTAAAACTGTATCTATAATTTTTCCATTAATAACAAAGTTCATTCTTGGAAAATCGAAATACATTGTTTCACCAGAGTTTGCTGATTTATTGCTCTCACCAGCCTTTAATTCACTAAAACCAAATTCTTTAATTTTAGCCTTCAATGTAACTATTGGATTTGCCTCACTCATACTCCCTCTTTCTTCAAAGTCAATTATACCATAAGAGTTATTAATAGATTATTGACAATATGTAAGCTTAACAAAGGCTTTACACTATCTGTATAATAAATACGCTAAGATAAAAATTTAGATCTAGAAAAGATAATTGAACTTTACATTCATCTAATTTAAAGTAGACCATATACTGTATTACTGGTTACTTTACATCAATTCTCTTGATATGTTTCTCCGACTTAGGTATGGTTACGTGCAATACTCCATCTGAAAAATTAGCAGACACTTTATCTTGCTCTACATTTACTGGAAGCTGAATAGACCTATAGAAAGATCCATAGTATCTTTCTCGATGGTAAAAATGCTTATCTTTTGACTCGTTATTACACGTCTTTTCACCCTTCACTATTAAGCTGTCGCCAGATATACTAATGTCTATGCTTTCTTTGGAAATACCTGGTAGCTCTAGCGAGAGAAAATAGCTTTCTTTTGTTTCATAAAAATCGCAAGCTGGTAATAGACTACTACCTCTTCTGGAAAGCTCTGAGTTCCATCCTGTAAAGAAGCTATCAAATATGTTATCAACGGCTCTTTGTAGTCCTCTTACACTAAAGTTATCACAGTTATTGTTTTTATTTGAATGAACTATATTACTCATATTGTACCTCCTTTCACTAATATATGCATTACATAATCATTCTACTTACTAATTTCAATCCTAAATCTAAAGTCAGAGCTTTTGTTAGATGTGAAAAGTTGTTCCAATTTACTATGACTTGATTATGAGAAAAAATCTTATTTGGATTACCATGGGTAATGCTATAAACTAGATTAATTGTAGTACGTAGAGTTATTGCATTCCTCCCATTTCTGCGATTATTTTCTTCATCTTCATTTGATAAGTATTTTACTTTTCAAACTTACCTCCAATGATTTATTTAATATTCCCCAACTTTGAGTGCACTAAATTTGCTCATTTTCCCTTAACTTGACACGTATACTTTTTTGAATATTCCCGTAAAACCTTTAAAATAATCTTTAAATTACTAAAGCCATTACTTAATGTTGAAAGTAGCTTGTTCTGCTATTTTTCCTTAACTTAAACGTACTGTACTTGAGATGTACTTGAGGTAATCACTACATTGTTAATATTAGTATTAGGATTACTGATGCTAAGAGGTTTACAAGCATCTATCAAAATTCTTAAGTCTTCGTTACTCAGGTAACTAAATATTTTTTCAGTACAGTCATATGGTAACTCAGGAAAATTGTTAAAGAGAAAATGGAAAATTTTATTGCCTTGTTCAAGTAACTCTTTTCTTTCCATACCCTTTCTGAAATGACTTTCGATCATA
>JAPFBL010001182.1:0-29609 GCA_026182355.1 Hermatobates lingyangjiaoensis | reverse complement strand
AAAATTAACTAATTAAGCAATAACAAAGAAAACAAAGACTCATGGTAAATTAAATCTTATTCAAAACTGTAAAATGTTTCTTAACCAGAAAAATAAACCCGTTATATTTCACAATAAATTTTGTTAATACGGTAGTTTACATTAACTTTTTTAGGGTCCAATATGGAAATTATATTAATTTAAAATATGGTTATTTTTAAACAAGATATTTATTTCAATAAAAAAAAATAGCTTTACCGCCCTAGCGAACCTGTATCAGGTTGTTTGAAACGTGTCTCTCACAAGTTCAGGTTTGCATTGGCCAGGGACATACCCTTTGTATCCGCCATAATCACTATACGTTATATTATCGAGGTTGTCTTGAAAAAGCTGTGGCGTCTCACATATGTGAAATCTATAGTAATTGCAATATGGTTATGGCTTTAATCACTAGATATTTATTTCTAGAAAATAAAAAAATAGCTTTACCGCCCCTAGTGACCTGTATCGAGGTTGTCTTGAGAAGCTTTGCCGTCTCACACAGTTCAGGTTTGCATGTGGCCCACGGCTACATCCAGCCCTTTGTACCCTGCCCGGCAGTGAATCACCTAATACGCCCCTAGTGACCTGTATCGAGGTTGTCTTGAGAACGTGTGGCCGTCTCACACAGTTCAAAGTTTGGCATGTGGCCCACGGGCTACATCCAGCCCTTTGTACGCCCTGCCGGCCAGTGGAATCACCCTATCCGCCCCTAGTGACCTGTATCGAGGTTGTCTTGAGAACTTTGTCCGTCTCATACAGTTCAGGTTGGCATGTGGCCCCGGGCTACATCCAGCCCTTTGTAGCCCCTGCCGGCCAGTGGAATCACCCTATACCGCCCCTAGCGACCTGTATCGAGGTTGTCTTGAGAACTTTGTGGCCGTCTCACACAGTTCAAGTTTGGCATGTGGCCCACGGGCTACATCCAGCCCTTTGTACGCCCTGCCGGCCAGTGGAATCACCCTATCCGCCCCTAGCGACCTGTATCGAGGTTGTCTTGAGAACTTTGTGGCCGTCTCACACAGTTCAAGTTTGGCATGTGGCCCACGGGCTACATCCAGCCCTTTGTAGGCCCCTGCCCGGCCAGTGGAATCACCCTATCCGCCCCTAGTGACCTGTATCGAGGTTGTCTTGAGAACTTTGTGGCCGTCTCACACAGTTCAGGTTTGGCATGTGGCCCACGGGCTACATCCAGCCCTTTGTACGCCCCTGCCCGGCCAGTGGAATCACCCTATCCGCCCCTAGTGACCTGTATCGAGGTTGTCTTGAGAACTTTGTGGCCGTCTCACACAGTTCAAGTTTGGCATGTGGCCCACGGGCTACATCCAGCCCTTTGTACGCCCCTGCCCGGCCAGTGGAATCACCCTATCCGCCCCTAGTGACCTGTATCGAGGTTGTCTTGAGAACTTTGTGGCCGTCTCACACAGTTCAGGTTTGGCATGTGGCCCACGGGCTACATCCAGCCCTTTGTACGCCCCTGCCCGGCCAGTGGAATCACCTATCCGCCCCTAGTGACCTGTATCGAGGTTGTCTTGAGAACTTTGTGGCCGTCTCACACAGTTCAAGTTTGGCATGTGGCCCACGGGCTACATCCAGCCCTTTGTACGCCCCTGCCCGGCCAGTGGAATCACCCTATCCGCCCCTAGTGACCTGTATCGAGGTTGTCTTGAGAACTTTGTGGCCGTCTCACACAGTTCAAGTTTGGCATGTGGCCCACGGGCTACATCCAGCCCTTTGTACGCCCCTGCCCGGCCAGTGGATCACCCTATCCGCCCCTAGTGACCTGTATCGAGGTTGTCTTGAGAACTTTGTGGCCGTCTCACACAGTTCAAGTTTGGCATGTGGCCCACGGGCTACATCCAGCCCTTTTTACGCCCCTTCTCGGCCAGTGGAATCACCCTATCCGCCCCTAGTGACCTGTATCGAGGTTGTCTTGAGAACTTTGTGGCCGTCTCACACAGTTCAAGTTTGGCATGTGGCCTACGGGCTACATCCAGCCCTTTGTACGCCCCTGCCCGGCCAGTGGAATCACCCTATCCGCCCCTAGTGACCTGTATCGAAGTCGTCTTGAGAACGTTGTGACTCTCTGACACAGTTCAGGTTTGTTATGTGGCCCCAGGTAGAACTTAATTTCCTTCCCCTATTACTAGGCATGTACATAGCATGTGACTTATAAAACAGTCACATGACTTATATGCGTGTCTGTTATTGCCCTTATTGGCACTCTCGCCTATCAGTTGATGAATAGATTTTTGTCAAAACTCATTAACGTTGCAATGTTTGAAATCAATTAAAAATGCAAAATAATTATTTTTTTAAAATATTGTTGCACTTTACCATATGTACTTAAAAGTAAAATTTCTTGGGACCCATTATCAATGTTACAGACAAAATTTGGAATTTCCGAATGTAGGTCTCATGTTTGAAATTTGGTGTCGCAATAGTGGAAAGTTGAGGACGGTTTAGAGTTTTGTTCCACTCACTAGCCTCCTCTTGCGATTCAGACTGCTGGCCATAAATACGTATACCAGTATTCTATCTGAGCAAAAACCAAAATTAAAGGATGTTGCCCAGATATTATAACATCTAGCTATGTTAGATAGTTATTAACAATCCAACATAGCTTTGTCACATGTTTTCTAATAATAGTAGGTAATTAATTTTCAGTAAATGAAAGCATTTTAACGAAAATTAATAACGAAATAATATATTAACAATCCTTCCTTTGTAGGGTAAAAAGTTAATGAATGGTCTCCACATATCAAAATTTTAACTGTATAAACAACGCGTTTCGAAACATAGTGTTCTTCCTCAGGCATTAACTAAAAAATACAATGACAGCAGAGAGTGATCTATAGATAACTCGTTGTTTATACCGTTAAAATTTTTATATTTTGAGACCATTTCATTAACTTTTTACCCTATGATGAGTAAATACCACATAATAAGTGATTGCACTACGTTAGAATCCTTCCTTTATCTTATATTTATACGATTACTTCTGAACAAATAAACGCTGTTCGAAAACTGTGTTTTGAATATATTAAAAGGAAAAGAACATGAAATCAAACTCTGATGATTTCGAAATCATGACTTAAGATTAATAGTCTACCCATACAAAAAGGATTTAATCACACTACGCGTTTCGAACACTCTAGTGTTCATCATCAAGTTACATCTGCTAAGAAAATACGTATACAAATTTTGAAATTGAATAAATTAAAATAAACAAAATTTAAACTAAAAGTAGTTATATACTTGCATCAGTAACACCATTTAGTTTATATTTCAGTTTAAATATTGGTGTTATTCCGTTATTTAAATTCAATATTTTTATAAATATTATGTTTGTATAGTAGATCTAACCTGACAATGAACACTAAGTTCATTAAATCCTTTTTGTGTGGCAAGACTTCTTGTTTCTTTTCTTATCTTATGATGAGTAAAGACCACACAATAACTGTTTGCATATCTCGCGATTACCATTTTAATCAAATTTCATCATTAAAACATTTAGCAAGTAAGCTCACGGTTAATTCACCGTTGTGAGTTATAAAACAGACTTACTAGGGCAAAGTACAACAACTAGTAGAGAATAAAGGTAAGCACCGTTAAAAATTTATTGAAATCAGGGTGTGGTTAAAAGCTTAAACAAGAGGTAGTTTTAGAAAGGCAGTTTGATTTCTTGAAAATAGCTATTGTTGTTATAATTGTTTTGGGAATCGGTCGAGTAGAATGTAAATAATAGATTTTGGTGATTAATTAATGGATTTTTAGTTGTAGTAGAATGAGTGGTGGCGCCAAGGGTTGAAATGTGGGAGGGCGCATGCGCGGCCTCGCCCTTGCCTCTGTATTGATGCTGGTCCACCAGCTTCTCCCAAACCCCCTTCTTGTATAGCCCTATCTAATATCACCATCAAAACGATCAGCGTCCCATAATCAACTGTACTGTCTCAACTATCAGTCTTTTCTCCCTATGTTTCCTTTCATATCAATAAATTTCCATTTTCAAAAAAAAAAAAAAAAAAAAAAAAATTTAGTAAGAAATTGAGTTTTTTACAAATTTCTTGTTTTGTTTATCACCAGAACTCATACAAAAATTTATACTATTATAAATAAGATATGTCAGTCTGTTCTTTCTTACAAATGTAAACAAATCCGTCAAGTATAGCAAGTAATCATTTCACTTAAAAATGGATATTTTACAAAGTAACCTATAAAAAACGGCTTCGTTTGATGAATTTAATTCCAATCTTTCCCAACGACGCACCCCCTCTCTTGCAGGGCCTGGTGGGTCAATCATAGAAACTAGTTTCGAAAAAAAAAATATTTTTTATGAAAAATCAATGAATTTCAAACACAGTACCCTTATTCAGGCTACATATAAATCCTGTAATATACTGAGGTGTATTAGTTGATATAAATACTATAATAACATTTGTATCAATAACTGCTTATCAGGAAGGGGAGGAACGTAAAGATGGCAAGAATAGGGTGAGAGTACAGGAGATATGAAAGAGGGTGTTAAGAGGGTGAGGAATATGTATAAGGGGTAGCAGATACCACCACGCTGACGGTACTTGGCCCTTAAGTGAGTCTAAAAGGGAAAATATCGTTAGGAAAGAAATAGACATCTCAATCTTTATTTGATCAGTTGAAGGGATTCCTCAAAACTGGGTCTTTCTTCATTCAGATATCAATAATAATTAAGGCATACAGATTTATTTTAAAATATCTTAACAAAATTATTTTCAATACAATAACTGATAAAACGACTTTTATTATTATATAGTTAGATTCAAAGTTAGTAGTTTAACAAAGGGCTGGACTCAGTGTTGCCAATGTTTGAAACAATGTCAATCAAGAAACTCATACTCCTAACTACATTTCACTTGAGTAATTTACTAAGAGCTTGACTTCTTGTCTCAGTGTTGCCAATGTTTGAAAATGCTGTCAATCACAATCTAATAAATACACTTTCCCTTAAATAAATTTCTGAGAACTGGACTCCAATTCTCAGTGTGTACCATAATTTTAAAACAATGTAATTAACAATATGAATTATATTTAGTTGAAAATGTCTACTTAGTACAATTTATTACAACTCTAAAAGAAAAACGTTACTTTTAATTTTAATATAAATTTACTCTGCGTTAAATACGTAATTCTAAGAATTTTAAGAAGTCACTGTATAACTGCTTTCTTTTGTGAATATTTTTCTACAATTTATTAAATCACTTTTACATTTCAATAAAGTAGTATTAAAAAGAATATTTATTTGTAACAATAAAATAAATGTTTTTCCCTAATGATTTATGACATCCCTACTCTGTTGTAAGGTATGAATCACCATTATTTTACCTAGATATACCTATCTGACGACTCAAACTAATGGCTATATAGAAAACAACACAAAAACTGTCAATTCATTGATAACTCTAGCTCAAAGAATATGTTTGTACTTCTTGGATAATTTGAAAAAGTTTTTTTCAAATCTTCACACAGCAAGATTTAAATGTTCGTAGTTTTCAACATTTATAAAGTACTAGCAAACGTACCCGTCTTTGACGGAATCAAAAATTCTATTATACTTGGTATTCCAAAATATCAATTATAGTATTATACTAATACTACAATTAGAAGTTATAGAATAGTAGAAAATACCATTATTAGTAGAGTGCTAAAAAAAGCCTCTGTATACAAAGATTAGATTTTAAGTTAGACATACACAAATCTACAATCAATGTTTCAGCTTTATATGTCTTATGGTAGCAATATTTTGTGGACAAACCGAGAGAACAGAAATTATTCTAAGGGTACATGTGGCTACTCTGAAGTATGAAACGTAAAGAAAACTTGAAATGAGTTAGTTCTAATTAACGTGCTCCCAGTCAAAAGCTAGCACGCAAGCCACTGGGCTACTCTGGTTCCATACCTTACTTTATTACCAGTGTTTATATTACGCAAATATTAAATTAAAAAAAAATATTTTTGTTGTGTTTATTTATAATACATTTGCACTACTGTCATCGGCGAGCAAGCAAGCTACTGGCAACCCTGGCTAGATCCCTTTACTTTATTACCATCTTTTATATTATCCACATTTTAAATCAAAAAAATATTTGTTTGTTACATTTATTTATAATACATTTGCACTACTGGCATCGGCGATCACGCAAGCCACTGGCTACTCTGGTCCCATACCTTACATTATTACCAGTGTATTTATTAAGCAAATATTAAATTAAAAAAAAGTTGACAGTTATATATAATACATAGCAAACGTACCCGTCTTTGACGGAATCAGAAGTTCCTGTTTAGGTTTATTGCCGTGTGCCTATTGCCTTTCGGCTATACACGGAGGAATCAGAAGTTCCGTCATTTTTGGTATTTCAAAATGTCATTAGAAATTATAGAATAGTAGAAAATACCATTATTACTACAGTGTTAAACAAATGCCTCCAGCTTATACACTACATTAGCTGTCTGTCCTTCAGGTTCATGGTAGAAGAAAGAGTTGAAACCTCTGACCGTTGAGCATGTAAACTACATTTGACCATGTGAGAAAAACTTGGTTTTGCTACCTTGTATTCCTGCGTTAGATGAAGTCTCCCTTTGCGACTTAGTTAACGTCATTGCGAAATAGACTCTGACCCGACTTAGCAATCATTTCAATGTAAACAGACAGTGGCTCGGAATCAATGGTATGTGTGGTATACACACAGACTCCCCAATACCACATCCAGTCATTATGTCCGCCTCTATGGCATACCTGTGTAGAGCACGAACTCAGAGTCGTGTCCCGTTGCACAGTTTTGGGGCACTCATGTTTCGTAACATGAAATTTGTTACTGCTACTAAATTGCAGCATTATTGGTTCTCCTACTTTAAGTTTTTACTCATCAGCAGGCAGTCCAGGAGAAATAAATTCAGAGTCAAGAAATTCAATTAGATAATGAACTGCTTCTTCATCACTAATCCAATTTCTTTACTGACTTGTAAGTTCTTTCCTCGGTTTCATAAAGCGTAAGAACTTGTTTGTTGATTTCTCATGCCTGTTCATATTAAGGGTTGAGAATTGCTCGTTTACAAAAGATTTATTCTCAATAGATAGTACATCCTTAACTCTGTGAAACACCATTTCAATGATGTCAAATACGCAATATATTCATATGCTCAATTGAAATTAAAATCAACTAACAATACCTACTTGCCACACCTGTGTATTTTCAAACAAACTTGGCTGTGAAGTTAGGAAAATACAGCTAAAAGCCCATAACTTCGCTTCTGTACTGAATTAATAATCTATTTAAACCCATATTTTAAGTTAGGCCCGCACAAATCCAGTGTCAATGTTTCAGCTCGCTATGTCTTATGGTGGCTGAGTTTTACTTGTGACAAACATTTTTTGCGTTAAACGTCCATAACTTCACTTCTACGTTGAATTTCCAATCAATTCATAGCCTATATTTTAAGTTAGACCTACACAAATCTGCTGTAAAAGTTTCAGCTTTATATGTCTTATGGTAGCTGAGTTTACCTGTGACAAAGTTTTGCGGACAAACAGACAAACCGACAAACCGACAAACCGACAAACCGACAAACCGACAGAAATTTTTCTAAGGGTGGATTCGGTTTCTCCAATGTATGAAACGTAAAGAAAACTTTAAATGAGTCAGTTCTAAGCAATGTACAGACAAAATCATTATTTTATTTATAAAGATATTTACTACTTTTTGTACAAAATGGTAAAGATACAACTATCAAAAATAGTGTAGCTGTTTTTATTTTTGTCATTCAAAGTAACGTTGTCTTATTCTTTGGGTTAGCTTACCTCAGTTAAAGCATTGTACAAGGGAAAAATGACATATAACTGGTTTTGAGGTTCCCAAAGTCGTTAAAAAGTCATGATTGATCAATGAGTAACATTTTCATTTGTTTTGTTTAAAACCTCGGTGCTTAAGCACTGCTGGTACTATAAGATTTCGAGGTTACAAAATCGTTTTTGTGACATGAATGTTCAATGAGTAACATTTTCATTTGTTTTGTTTAAAATCTCAGTGCTTAAGCACTGCTGGTACTATAGGATTTCGAGGTTACCACAGTCGTTATTGAGACATGACTGTTCAGTAATATTTTCATTTGTTTTGTTTAAAATCTCGGTTAGAGGTGGTTAGGATTTTGAGGTTACCAAAGGTGTTATTGAGGCATGACTGTTCAATGAGTAACATTTTCATTTGTTTTGTTTAAAATCTTGGTGTTTAAGCACTGCTGGTACTTAACGAGGTTACCACAGTCGTTATTGAGATATGGCTGTTCAATAACTTGTTTACAAATTATTAGCAATAATTATTGAACAAATGTTCTATAATTCGTTTAAAATCTCGGTGTTTAAGGACTGCTGGTACTATAGGATTTCGAGGTTACCAAAGGTGTTATTGAGGCATGACTGTTCAATGAGTAACATTTTCATTTGTTTTGTTTAAAATCTTGGTGTTTAAGCACTGCTGGTACTTAACGAGGTTACCACAGTCGTTATTGAGATATGGCTGTTCAATAACTTGTTTACAAATTATTAGCAATAATTATTGAACCAATGTTCAATAATTCGTTTAAAATCTCGGTGTTTAAGCACTGCTGGTACTATAGGATTTCGAGGTTACCAAAGGTGTTATTGAGAGAGGACCGTTTAGAGAGTAACACTCAGATTTGCTTTGGTTTAAGGGCCCCATGTTGAAGCACTAGTCTTTAGCTAGGCGGGTCTGACAAGTGTTCCTTAAGTAAAGCCTGTCCCTATAGGTGTTGACTAAAGATCTAATTTCCCTCTTAGCTCCAGCCTTCTCCAGTGTTGCCAGTTTAAATATTAAATTCATTACCTCCAATCAACCCCTTTACGTAGCTTCCCTCTCATACCCCTGTAAACCAAGCATGCTATAATCTGAATAATTCACTACAGACCTCAAATCCATTTTATAACTTACCCTTCATTATGTTTTTATTAAAATACTTCTAAAAACAGTAAAAAACATTGTTTTTATTCCCCTGCTTTTTCCCTTCATTGAAATATCAATTAGTATAAAGCATTCAGTTTGGGTAAAAATATTGCTATTAATAGTTCAACGTAAACACATAAACCCAAATGGAACAGGTTTTGTCAAATAGTGTATTAATAGAGCCTTGAAAGAATTGCGCTTGAATCTTGATTACAATGTTGAGTTTTCAACGAAATGTGATTTTTTTGAGGTCCTCTAAAAGACAATCAAATAGGCTTCGTAAATTTATCTGTTTGTGTGTGTTAATGTGTGAGTGTGTTTGTGTGGTCTGAATATATGAGAGTAACAAGATTATACCATAAACAGAGAAATACATTCAACGTTCAAAACACAATATGAAATGAGAAAAAAGACTAAGCCTTTCAACCGTAACAAGCAGTTTTCGTCCAAACAAATTCAGATTTTAACCTTTTTTTTTTCATTTCTTATTCTGGTTTTGACGTTGAATATGAGTGTACATATCTTTTTTTTTTTTAGCAAGATATCTCAAAAAACAAAATAGTTATAATGACCTCTACATTTTATGTTAGTACTATCTCTGAAAGAGAACAGTAAATTACACACCAATATTACTAAATATATAATTTATGTAGGACACATCATATTGAAAATAATTCCGGGTTTTTTTTTTAGAAATTTTGTAAATATCGGTATATATGATGTTAATTAAATTTTCTTTTTAATTGACATTTCGGATGAATTGATTGCAACCAGCTTGGTTGTCTTCATACAATGTTTTTTGCATTATAATATATTTTGTAGTAAAAAAATCAAACCCCACAACAGTTACCAATTTATTTCTCATTTCGCTAAACATTTAGTCATAAATAACTATCAATTTAATTCAGATCAAAATATAGAAATATTACATAGAAGGAATAAATTGATCTATTCTGGAAGGTTATAAAATCAACAAATCATTTCACGATAATTCTTCCGTTTGCCTCAATAAGCAAATCCATAAGTTTTCTTAAATTATTCATATAACAAAAAAAATGTTTTATTCTCACTTTATTTTTATAATTTGTCGTTCATATTTCGTTATAGTTCTTTGTTATATTTTTGATATAATTTCTGTATTTAGGCTTAAAGCGAATATAAGTGCCTTTGCCTAACCTTTAGAAAAAAATAAATAACAAAGAAATCTACCTGCCTTTCAATATGAAACAGATGTGCACTCCTATACCCCCACCCACTTCCATCCTATTTCTAGTTAGTTGTACCATAGACACTCTTCTTTGGGTATGTACATCTCTGTTTCCTTGTTTTAATTTGTACCATTTATTTAATAGTATATATAACTATGTGATGTCATTTTTTTGTAGTTTTATGCCTGAAGAAGAACACTAAGTGTTCGAAACGCGTTTTATATATTATTTGACTTCTATATGTGCAGATTATATCATTAACTTTTTGCCTTGCAATAAGTAAATACCACAAAGAACTGATTGCACCACCTTAGAACGATCTATGTATTAGTTTATCCACCATATTACTATAAGTAAATATATTATTAAATATCTCGTTAATAAATTGATTTAAATTAATTATTCTAATGTGGTTACTTTTATTTTTCCAATCAAAACTTTAAATGCAATCTGACTTATCATAAAACACTGAAACTAAGTAAGTAAAACAGTAAGAAAGTTTAGAAATCCTTTAAGTACTTTATTAATGAAAGTTTTAAATAGGGTGAAAGGGATGAGGCATGTAACTTCATGCTACTAATTACTTGCGTCAGAGTTTATATATGTTGGCTAGTAATATTGCTAATTACTTTGGTATCCTTTGAGAAAATTTATAGAGAAATTTTAAAAATGAATAGAGTTGATAAAGAAAGTTCACGTATCTTCTTAATATAGATTATTCCTATTTTCTTCCTAATATATAATTAAATAAAAATATGCATGTATTTATATCAACATTACATCGTCATTTACAATGAGAAATGAGAAAAAAACTCAGATCTTTTAAGGGTATCAAGCGATCTTCTTCAGAGAAACAACTAAGCGGTAACAAAAAACTAAGATCACTTGTTACGGTTGAAAGATCTTAGTCTTTTTTTTCATTTCTAATTGTGGTTTGGATGTTGATTGTTATTTCACGTGTTTATTGTGAAAACTTGTTAGTATACATATATCAATGTAAACCTCAGTAAGAAATTCACAATGTGACTAAGATGTTTTAACCAAAATAAGTGGTCTTTGTTAGAGTCCACTTTTGTATATATACATATCATCATGAGGAAAACAATGCACAAAAAGACAACAAACATTTCAGAGTAAACTATAGACACAGGGTAAAGTTATGAATACACTTACAGTTTCTAATATTTGGTTGAATCTTCATCAGGAGAGTAGAGATAGATGCACCAAATGCACTTGCAAAGCGACGGTTGGAGACCAACAGTGCTGTCATACGCGTGCCCGGTTCAAATCAAGTAAGAAAAATAAACTAGGGATAAATGAAGAGCTAAGAAATAATAATTAAAACTGAAGAAAATGAGGAAATATAAATAATAAAAACATATTTATTATTTTATTTCTTATTTATTTATTACCCAGGAACAGGGTAATTGGTATTGTGGACCCTTTTCCTGACGAATGCTCTTGTACCTCCGAAAAACCTGTTTACCGTTAGGAGTGTACCAAGTGTGATGCGTTTAATAAACGCATGCCAAGTAGATGAGCCTGGCATCTACCAGGCTTAGCCTCCATATGAACGGTCATGGAGCTTCCGTCAATAAACGCTGTGATCAACCTGTCATCTTCCATGCTAACAACCATGGACTTTCCTTTAATGATTGCTACAGGTAGCAGATACTACAAATTAATTTTGAACTCGTATTGTGTCAGTTTAGATAATTTGAACTCGTATTGTGTCAGTTTAGATAATTTTGAACTCGTATTGTGTCAGTTTAGATAATTTTGATCTCGTATCGTGTCCAGTTTGGATCGTGTTTTTGTTTATTAAGTGAAGATATATATATATATATATGATATAATTTTTTGAGAGTTGAGGTCTAATGATTTTAAACTAGTCCTTTTGCCGACGTTTCGACATATATTTATGTCATCTTCAGGGCTTGGAAATCTGTTTATGTTGCAGCATACCTTAATTTAATACTGTTTCATGATTAACACATGCAGGCTACTATGCTAATCATTAAACAGTAGTAAATTAAGGTATGCTGCAACATAAGCAGATTTCCAAACCCTGAAGGTGACATAAATATATGTCAAAACATCGGCAAAAGGACTAGTTTAAAATCATTAGACCTCAACCTCAAAAAATTACATCATATAAATATTGTGGTCAAGAAAACAAATCATGATGTATATAAATATATATTAGAGTGGTTTTAATTTTTTGAAAAATCTCGATTTCTTTTAGTACTCCTCCTAATTCAAAATGTAGAGGTCATATATTACAATTTTTGTCTAAAAAAGCCAAAAAAAAATAATAAACCAACCCCCATGCAGATTGAATTTCAAATGGGACTTAACATGGGCTATCCTCTTTTTTTGAGTTCAACCAAAAGTTGAGCAATTCATATTCATGGTAACAAGAGAAAATGTTTGTATCTCTAGGATTGTTGAAACCACTGAATCCAAATATCAAGCTGGCAAAAAACTCATTTTTCGATTAGTTTATAATTTAAGGTTTTATTTTTATATTTTAATACAAATTAATTAAAGTTTCTTCTTGAAAAAACTATAGATTTTTTTGCTAAATAAAAACTATTCATAAAAAGGTAAATAAAATTTTTAATACAATTTTTTTTTACTTCTCGACACAAAAAATAGTTTTGAGCAAGTGTTTTAAAATAAATGTTGGTTTTGACATAAGTGAAAGTTGACAATAAAACAAGCAATAAATATCAAAAAACGATATATTAATGTAATTTTATAACTTATTATTGTTTTATAGTAACAACATAATTTCATATTATTTGAAATATTGTGTTTTATATAAATTTTTATTGGACTTTATTGCCAGCCTTCATATACCAAACACCTGTTTTTGACCTGATATTTGGATTGAGCGGTAAATGTAAACCCCAGGGATACAAAGTTATGCCTTGATTGGATGAAAATCAGAAATACCACTACAATTTCTCAACTGAAACAAGTGGTCTTCGTCAGAGTCAAAGTGACACTGTATTCAATATTAGTTTGACTCTTATGGAGAACGCTAATAGAGTCATATTTCTGATTTCCCACTGTGGTTTAGGCGTTGATTTCTATTTCATGTGTTTATTGTGATATCCAGTTATATATATATATATATATAAATATATATAACTTTAAATTACACAAAGCATGACACAGAAAAGAGAATAAAAAGAACACTTACATAATTCAATATTTCGAACTGTTGTTCGTCATCAGAAGTAGACTAGAAGAGAGGACGAAGTGAGTGAGATCTCCCCACGTCGAAGAACGGAGCGCGAATCATATATATATATATATATATATATATACAAAAACTAAAGTTTATCGGGACTCGGTCAGCTCTTCAGGTTCAAATTAAACTCTCATTGCCAACGTTTCGGTTTTTATTTAAAACCTTTTTCATAGGCAGAAGTATACATTTTGAAACAGAAAAACTAAGTATTACATTACAAATTATTTGACAAAGAAAAATAGTATGTAGATTTTAACAACAACTGTAGTCTGAATGAACACGTGACACTGAACTCAGTTCAGTGAGTTGGGTTTTTGACTGTGACGAAGACCGCTTGTTACCGTTGAAAGATCTTAGTCTTGTTTTCCCATTTTCTTATTGTGGTTTGATCATTGATGGTTATTTCAGGTGTTTATGTGAAATATATATTAATATTAAATTTAATCTTTTCAGAAAACTGGAAAATCTTTCTAAAATTCCACTTGGAATAGGCGAGAAATTCCTAAGACATATATTATATATATATCAAAATTACTCAAAAAGATATATAAATGAAAAAAGACAACAAATAGAAGAAAAAAAACTTACTATCGATATTTCGAACTGAAGTTCGCTCAGGGAGAAGAAGGAAGGGAGAGAATAAAGGACGTGGTCCACTGCACCGACGAGTCGCTCTCTGCCGGTACAAGTGGACGCACGTACCTCTTCTTCTTCCCTTCTTCTTCCCTTCTTCTTCCCTTCTTCTTCCCTTCTTCTCACTGACGACGAACTTCAGTTCGAAACATCGATTCAGTAAGTTTTCTCGCTTCTTCTATTTGTTGTTTTTTTTTTCATTTATATATATATATATATAAATACACCCACAAATAGACTCACTCATTCTCTTACATACATATACATACTCTCTCTCTCTCTCTCTCTTCTCTCTCCGTCTTTGTTTCTCTCAGACACAAGGACAGTCACACGTGGACACTATTACTATCTGTTTCTCTCAGACACCAACACACACACACTCACACACACACACACACACACACACACACACACACACACACACACACACACACACACACACACACACAACACACACACACACACACATATTCATACATATATGCTCTCTCTCTACCTAACACACATACACTTTCTCATTCACCATTATGCAAATAGAAAAATGTGTTCTCGTGACCTCAAGATATAAAAATCTGTTAATAACTGCTAATCGATTTTTTAATGATTACAAGCAGCGCTGTAGTTAGTGAAAAGTAATAATTACTTTAACAATCTTCACTAGCTAAGCGTGACTTGGGCGAATTCTGGAATCTCTTCTACTTTAAACCATTTGACATTGATCCGTCACACTAAAACAGATTCTTTCAAAAACTTGATCTAGAAACAATGTGTGAGCAAAATGTCACACATTATATATATATATATATATGAGATTTATTGAGGGTTTTTGGTCTAATATTCTAAACTTCGTTGCCAACGTTTCGATATATATTTATATCATCTTCAGGGCTAAAAACATTGTTACATTTAGCACACTTATTTCAACAAAACTGGTCTATTGTTTACTATTAAGTACATGGTCAACAAAAATTCAATAATTACAAAGGTAAAACTATAGAGTTTACCTTTTTTTTTTGAATATTAGACCAAAAACCCTCAATAAATCTCAAAAAATATATGAACAGTTGGTCAAGAAAAGAACATCATGAATATATATTATTATATATATATATATATAACATAAAGATTTCACATAAACACGTGAAATAACAATCAATGATCAAACCACAATACGAAATGGAAAAACAAGACTGAGATCTTTCAACTGTAACAAGCGGTCTTCATCAGAGTTAAAAACCCAACTCTGGGTTTTCTTTGGGTTTTTGACTCTGACGAAGACCGCTTTTTACGGTTGAAAGATAAGTACGGGGAAAGTTAGTCTTGTTTTCCCATTTCTTATTGTAGTTTGATCATTGATATATATATATATATATATATTTATATATTTACTATACATAGTAAATGTACAAAGTAAACACCATCCATCTTCTTATCTCAACATAACCCTTAACTCATATAAATAAATACTTATATACAATGTAATCTTATTACTGCTATCCTTGCCTATCAACAAACACTATTATATCTCATAAATACTTATATACTCGTATGTAATACTTATTGCAATAGCTACCACCCATAACTTATATTAGCTCATTTTTTTAACTCCCATAAATACTTATTACTACAGACAACTCTTACCGTGAGATCCCATTGTTTACTGTAGGCTCTATCCGTATGTTGTAGCCCCTTCGTTGGCACAGCATCCTTCCTACTTATTTCTTTTTAGTCATCCTTCTCCTGTCCATCTTATCCTTATTTATATGGCCACCCCTCTTTAATTCTCATAAATACTTATTATGATTGCTACATATTACCCTTTTAACCTCCAGTAGACCTACCTACACTTATGTATTGAGGTGAGTGTTAAAAATATAGTATATGCATATCTATAGACTTTTGCCTGTATTTATTATTCATAGCAATCGTTAAGATCATATGTATACAGTTTTAACTACATTGCATGTGTTGTTTTTATGTGAAAGGATAAAAATTATGCTTCGGAGATTTTTAGCTGAAAAAATAATTAGCTTTAGAATGGTATAAATATACCAGCTATAAACATTTTTGTTGCTCGTAAAACCACAGTGGGGTAAATGTTGACTCACTGTACCCCGCTGTCAACATTTTAAGAGTTTAGCACACCTAATACCATTTTTTATATAAAAATTAATACAAACTCTCTGCTCTATTATTTTCAACAGTAAAAAGTCGCTGAGAATGCAAACACGCGTCTAACCTCGTTTAGCTCTTCTCATGAAAATAACACAAGCTATATAGTCAAAGCTGTGAACATATGATTGTGATGGGTATACCAACACAACAATAAAAATATATTTAAAATTAAAGAGTACAGTGCGCGCAAAATTTAAAAAGTGTCTTCACTTTTTGATCATACCTCGTAAGAGACAATTCAGCAAAGACGCCTTATACTATTCGCGTTTACACTAGTCTTTGTTAAATCGCAACTTTTAGCTATAAACTGCGAGGCTTCTGCAGGAAGGGCATAATTGAGTGAATCAGTCATGATAAGCGAGGGTCAAGCTGATTAACGATGCCACTTGTTACATGGTATTCCAGTCAGCCCTCTAAATAAATAGTCTAAATGCTTTCATCAGACAATTACACTTCACAGGGACTCTAAATTAATGCTCCACATATTCGATAATTGCGAGAAATAAATATTTTTCTGCTTATCAATTCATATACGTTGTTCATATTAAAGACCGGACTGATACGCTTAGTCATCAATGCATGTATTTCTGATTCACACCTAAATCGATTTCAAATCTTCTTCTTCATGAAGAACTAACTGATAAAGTTATCACTATTCATTTGGTTTTCAATTTGTTCATGTTCAAAACAGCACTGATATAGCAAATTACCTATACCTTCTTTGTATATACCTTCTTCTGTTCTCAGTCAATTTTTAAACATGTTCATTTTGAAGAACGGACTAATGAATTCATTCATTGCTTTAACGATAAGTTATATTATTTATATGGTATTAAAATAAGGAGCATTGACCAATTTCTTGTTGACACTCTCTAGTTTTCGTATCACTTTGCGGTGAGACTCTGGTAGCTTCCAAAGATGGTTAGCGAAAGACATTAACACGCAAAAAACCTTGAGGTGAACCACGAAACCACTTTTTGAAAAAAAAAATTATTTAATTACTAAAATAACTATATCTAAAAAAAAATCTAGAAAAACCACTTGTTTAAGTGGTTTTGTGGTTCACCTCAAGGTTTTGTGCGTGTTAATGTCTTTCGCTAACCTTCTTTGGAAGCGACCAGAGTCTCATCGCAGAGTGATAAGAAAACTAGAGAGTGTCAACAAGAAACTGGTCAATGCAGAAGCTGCTGCTTATTTTAATAACATCTGCTTAAGGGAAAGACCTGCTGCCATCGTACACAATTATTTATATGAATATACATTATTACTTTGGTATTTATAGATTACTGAAAGAATTATTACTTATTGTCCATCGAATCAGCACGATGAGTATTGAAGAGAAGCTTAAAGTACATACCTCTTGTTAGTTTATTTGTAAACTTCTAAATTTTTAAGAGCGGACTATTCTGTATTTCTCTGTATATGCATATCTATAGACTTTTTATACTCTTTTTCTCAAACTCTCTCAAATACTTTCTTTCACTCACTCTGTTTGTCTGTCGACTTGTAATTAATGTTCCCAATGGGGTGTTCGAACTTTGATGTCTCTAACCTGTGCCCTTAACAGAAATGCATATTACATGTTGTATGTTTTTCACCTTTTCTATATATCTCTCTCATTCTTTAATTTGCTTTCTCTATGAATTTTTTATCACTCTTTCTAGCCTTTGCTCTTTCACTCAATGTATGCAGACCTCTCTCTCACTCTCCTCTCTCTCTCTCTCTCTCTCTCTCTCTCTTCCCTCCCTCCCTCCCTCCCTCCCTCTCTTGCTCCGTGTCTCTCTCTTTCTCTCTGTATTTATGTATATTTAGATTTATAATTAAAACAAGGAATGAGATTTGACCTTTCGATCTGTTCTACCATTCCCAATAAAAAACTCTAAAATATTAGAGACAAACAAAAACACAATCATAATCATATAAAATAATTTACGAATTTCCACATATTTTACCTCAATCTTCTCTACAACTGGCCAAGAGACTTATTGGTGTGAATTACTCTAGTGCCTTGTAAATTTAATCTAAGTTTTATAACTTATTTCTCACGCCAGGAAGTATAATTACTGGATTATTTCTTCCCTCCTGCCTCCATGTGTAATGTATATATTTCCTTCATCATTGTCACTGGCAATGTTACATTTGCATTGTTGTGACTATGTAAAATAAAAATAAAAAAAAAATCTTCTCTACAATATTCTCTTTCAACGTTTGTAACTCTTTTAAGTTTCTATTTTAAAACCTTGACATATAAACTTCCAGTAAATCTATATTTATATTTCTCCCGGTGAATCAGCACGACGATTATTGCACAGAAGTTTAAATTATTTATGGTAGCAGTATACTTGTTTGAAAAATTCTATTTCTCTCTAAATCTTATTCTTCATTTCCATTCAAGGCAACAAAGTACAAAAACAATTGATAATAACTTATCTTTTTTTCATTTCATTTTAAGAAGTATGAAGTTTTAATTATATAAAATAAAAAAATCTGGAGTGGCTTACACTCAACTTTACTATAAGTAAACACAATATCATACTCTTTGAGTATATAATATATAAATTTTTATTTAGGTATCATATAAATGTCTAAATGAGAGTGGTTTATTAATCATTCATTCCTGGAGGTACTATAGATACTTATTGATCCATTTAACAATATATATGATTTTTTTTTGTATATCACACCACTGATGCATATAATATCATTAATGATCAAACCACAATAAGACATGGGAAAACAAGACTGAGACCTTTCAACCGTAACAAGCGGTCTTCGTCAGAGTCAAAACCAACTGTAATGGGTCAGCTGTAACATTACCCAGCCGTAATGAGTCAAAAACCCAGGTCAGTTGGGTTTTTACGGCTGTTACCAGGACCGCTTGTTACGGTTGAAAGATCTTAGTCTTGTTTTCCCATTTCTTATTGTGGTTCAATCATTGATTGTTATTTCACGTGTTTATGTGAAATCTTTTTATATAATATTATTAGTATAACTACAGCAGTAATAACACTTTTAAAAAGCGAAAAGATAGATTTGGTAATTCTTCTTTGGTGAAAGTAATATTGACAAAAATTATTTCAACTCATTTTCCTCAGAATGTTTCATTTTTAGGTATAGTTTAGGTATAGTTAGGTATAGTGTTTGTGTTGTGTGTGTGTGTGTGTGTGTGTGTGTGTGTGTGTGTGTGTGTGTGTGTGTGTGTGTTGTGTGTGTGTGTTGGTGTGTGTGTGTGTGTGTGTGTGTGTGTGTGCGTGTGTGCGTGTCTACGTGCGAGCGTAGGTGTGTGCTTGTGTATGTATGTATGTATTGAGAAGTCCTAATCTTCCACATTTTCTTGTTACTAACCCATTTCCCGTCTCTTGTATTCACCCCCTATATGGATATATTGTATATTAATTGATACTCCCTTAAATCAATTTTCTTTCTAACTCACTACACCCATCTTTGTTATCACTCTGCCCACATATCTCACTCATTTCTTATGTGTGCACACTTAGTATGTGTAAAGTAGATTCCTATTTCCTTCCGGTTGAAGTTATCTCCAAGGCTTTCTTTCCTTAGATAACTATATTCTAAATTATTGTTATTATGATGATCAAAAGATAGTCTAAGTACATACGGCTGGTTTTTCTCTCCACTATCTCTACACCAATCCCCCTCAGTCCCTCCAAACAAAAGGTTCAACATGAGACTGTCACTGCCGCAGTGGATGTCTTCGCTCCTGGGATTGAAGAATCACCATTAATTCGCCCTAGTAACACCAACAGTTAAAGTAACACCCAATCCACTTAAAATACCTTTCTCAGAACTAAAACAAAATTAACAAAAAAAATTGTTTTTTTTCCTTCTTATATATAGAATATTACAGTTGATTAGCATTTAGAACAATATTTGCATTAATGTTACGTACCTAATATAACAATAACCAAGTAAACTTGATAACAAAAACAGAGGACGATACGTTAGCAATTCATGACAATAATAAACGAAATATAGATCAAAGTTCTAAGCCACTTCAGGAAGGTCCTTGACATTTTCAAAGAGCACTTAGTAGAATAAAAATAAACATTTAATTTTACCAAGAGCTATATTAAAAATGCTACATTCTTAAATATTCATTTCAGGTTATTCTATTTTACGCGCGCACACACACCCACACACACACACAAACACATACACACACATACACACACACACACACACACACACACACACACATACACACACATCATACACACACAATACAAACATACACACACATACACACAAACTATCACACACACCACACACACACACACACACACACACACACAACATCATACATTATATTTATATTATTCAAAACTAAAGTTTATCAATTTTTATCAATATATATACACTCGTCAATTAACTTCTTCTCCTGAGGATGACCGCCATTATGGTCAAAATATTGAAAAGTAAGTCTCTGTTATGTTTCAGTCTATGTGTCACTGTTTATTTTAAGTATATATATATATTTGTAAATTTTGCTAACAGTTCTTCCTTGACACACACATTATTGAAAATGACACCAAATTTAGCTGATACCTGTTTCTTAACAAGTTAATCAATTTTTCTAAATAACACTCTCGTTATTACACAATTAAGAACATCTCCTATAGTCGACATGTTTCAAATGATCAACATTCATCATCAGGACGTGAATAAGATCTAAGGTGAAATATCTGGTTTATTATAAATACAGGGAGAAGGTAGAAGGGGTGGTTTTCAATTAAGTTTAAGAAAAGCTGGGTGGGGTGAGTGGCCTCTCTGCCTGAGTCACTACCTGCAAGGGTTCCTGGATGCCCTTGATGTGAACCAAACGGCCTCACATGAAATGGATATTTAGGAGTGGCTTCAGTTTTTGGATAAATATAGCCTCTAAAATTCTCAGTTTATGGTGGTTACTTTCTTTTGTTATTATTTTAGTAGTAGTAACCAGCATTATGCTAATAATTTAACATTATGCTTGTCTTGCATATGTTTTTTGGGTGCTCCGGCCATTAGGTGCATGGTGAGCCTTCTTGATTGGGAAGTGTTCTTATCAAGGAACACTTATTGAAAAACTTTTAAGAAACAGGTATCAGCTAAATTTGGTGTCATTTTCATAATAATATATATATATATAACTAAAAAAGATAAATCAGGATGGGGTCAGTTTCTTCCACATACAATCAAACTCTCATTGCTGACGTTTCGATTTTTTTCAAAATCTTTTTCAAAACCCCACAAGATTTTGAATAAAATTCAAATGTCGGCAATGAGAGTTTGATTGGAAGTGGAAGAAACTGACTGCATCCTGTTTATCTTTTTTAGTTATATATCTGTCGCACGGTCAATAATTTATTACTGTTTTTATGAATATTATATATATATATATATATATATACTAAAATTAAGATGGACTTGATCAGTTAAGAAAGTAACTTTCAATGTCGACATTTTGGTTCTTATTTACAATCTTTTTACAGGTTTTTAGAACCTTACAAGTCGTAATGTTTTGAAATAATAACCGTCACGTTGGCATTGAAAGTTTAATTTAAACTTGAAGAACTGAACAAGTCCTGATAAATTTAATCCTTTTTTTGATTCTACTTCACGGTCGATAATTTTATCAAGTTTTAAATATATATTAATTTCGTCAAGTCGACGAAATACGATCCGAAACGAACAAACATACACTTATAGTCTCTAATTTTTGGTTTGAACCGTCTTCAGGAGAGATAAGACAAGAAAACCAATCGCACTGGTGCAGAGACGGTTGGAGACCAAGAATGTTGACACACACGGGCCAACAGAGTATACACGGCACAGAGTATAAGATAGACAACAATCAATTTATCATTAAATTAGAATATAAAAAATAATCGTAAATAAATAAAACATAATATGGGAAGAATACAAGTGAATATATGTAAGTACACATTCCATCCAAGGAATGTTAACATTTTTGTTTTTAGAAATATGTTTTTGAGGGCGTTAAGAGTTCCTTAATTGAGGGCTCCCCTGAATTCCTTAATGATGAGATTAACAATATTAGGTCAATTGCCCTATCATTAAAATACCCCTCCTCTTATATCGATTTAGCTTTGAAGGGTGCAAAAAAAACTTTTTTCTAATATATTTCAACAGAGCCCCGTTCATTGCCAAATTCTATAGCTTTACCGTGTCATGAGTCATTGGACCCCCTTTCTAGACTAGCATGACAACTTGATTTTAATACAGTGTTTTATAATCGTAATAACGTGGGCAATATGTTTATAAAAAACTCTCCCAGAGAACTGGAGTCCGATGGCATTAATAAAATTCCGATCAAAAATTGCTATAAAATTTATATTGGTCAAATTGGTAAATCTTTAAAGACACATGCAAAACAACACAAATACAACGTAAGTAGACAAGAAAAAGTAGTACCTATGAATAATGGATGTCGTTAAGAAATATTGTCAAATCCTCTCTAATTAAATTAAATTGATAAAATATTATAAACATTAGTAACGATCTCTTCAAACTTGATACTTTCATTACGATGGCAATAGTCTCTTCTAAGAGGGTTGACAGCTAGCGGATAGTTTTTTACTTTTTCTTACTGTACTCCTTTGTTTCCCCAAAAATCCCTGTTTGAACTATTGTCCTTTCCTGCACATTACACCCTTTAAAAAAAAATACCACTCTTCCCTCCCACTCCTCTCAACCCCTTACCATGACGTTTCTGCATCTAGTGTTTCAGTTGGGTTTTTAACTCTGACGAAGACCACTTGTTTTGGTTGAAAGTCTTTTTTTCCTATTTCATATTGTGGTTTGATCATTGATTGTTATTTCATGTGTTTATGTGAAATCTTGTATATATGCTTGTGGGTATGTATGTTTGAGTGTGTATGTCTGTATGTATGTGTGTGTGTGTGTGTGTGTGTGTGTGTGTGTGTGTGTGTGTTCGTGTGGGTGTGTAATACAAGCACAATAATACATGATCTAAAACAGTGGTACCTTGAGATTAGAGTTTAATCCGTTCTTGACCCTAGCTGGGATTCCAAAAAACTCATATTCCAAACAAGTATCTCCTATTTAAAATAAATGAAATAGATTTAATCCGTTTGAACCCTTTAAAACGCTCCTAATCCACTCCATAACACCCATAACTATTATATGTACTATACCGTAAGTATATTTGATTGTGAAACACTACTATAACGAAAAACCAGAAATAAAAGAAATAAGTTATTAATACAATCAAAAATCAATACAGTAATAATGAATACCACGAACTAGCAGGAAAATTTTGAACCAAAAGTTCCCATCTTTCCACTAACCGCAGCGGAAGTCAAGCTCATGTTTCAAAATTTTCTGGGATTTCAAGGAAAAATTTAGCTCGAATTAAACTCAGATTCGGAAAAATTTGTGTCTTAAGCAACTCGAATCTCAAAGTATCACTGTATTTGATAACTTCTAACAGGAAATACATTAAAGGCTTTTTTTTTTAAATTTCTATTTATTAGTTAATTATAGGAGATTCATATTAAATAATTCCCATTCTTTTTTTCGTTAATTAACCTAAAGAATATTGTTTATCGTGACTAAAACGTGATTTGTTTAAACTTACGAATTTGGCGTGATTTCTTTAAATATGTCTCTTGTCAAAGGATTGTACTTGGCTGTTTTTAACACAGATTTCATATGAACAGTGTTCCCCACCTCTTCCAAAGGAGTGGTATGATTTTGATAATAAATCAGAGTTGTATTTTCTTTAGGAGATCTCAAGTCACTAATTGTTTCACTCCCTAAATTTTGTTCATTTTCTTTAGAATATTCATTGGTTTTTCTTTCGAATCATTAGAAACATTTTGTTTTTTTTTCTCATTTTTTTTCATTTTTAATGGTTCTTTCAATCTCATAAGTTCATCATCGATAATATTACAAGAATTAGATGTTTTTTTTAAAAGCTCTATCGTTTCATTATCATTTTCATCTTTCATTTCATTTCTTGAAAGTTTTTCATTTAAATCAATTCTTTCCTTTTCAGACAACCCGCTACTATTGTTACTTTCCAATCCACTAAAACTTGAGCCTTCATTACTCCCAGATGAGTCTTTCGTAACATTTTTTAAATTTAACGAACCATCATTTCTTTTTAAATTTATTTTTTTCAATTTTTCTATACCATTATTTGTTTGTTTCAATGATTTTTCTTTTTCTAAATTCCATCTTTTTATTGGTATTTTTACTTTTGTCATATGCAAATTCTTACTAGAATCAACAACACAAACAAAGATAGAGCTCTTTCCGCTTATATCATCGGATCGGTTTCCAATAATTCTTCGTAATATATCTTCCCTGGTGTCCGCCTCCAGCAATACGCTAGATGACTTTTCAGCGTCTTTTTCAATAGGTTTTGTAGTTTTCAAAGGTACCTTTGGTCCACGGATTTTCAACTTGTCCTGATACTTCATATTTTCACTTTCACAGTTCGCTTTATATTTTAATATGCTTGGCAGTGGTTTAGATGGTTTAACAGTCTCCTTATTCTCTTCCCCTTTCCGAATATCTTTCATATAGTTTGTTATTAAGTTAGAACCTTCTTGATTTAATAAACTACCCGACGATTCTTCGTAAATCACTTTTCTCGCCAATCGTTTTATATAGTTGCTGAATGAATCATCCCTTATATGAAATGTTGTACTAATAGTTTGCCATCCGGAGTTGTACTGTAAATTAGAGTCACAACTACAGTTCGGAGTACTTGACTCCGACTCCAGTTCACTGTGTAACGAACACATTCTTCTTCTATGAGCTTCTTCAATGTTCTTCAAAACATCATCCACTCTTTTTCCAGCTTCTTCTTTTTTTTCTAACAATTTCTTTTTATATTCATCGGAATTAAGATATTTTTGTAATTTTATATAATCTCGGCTTAGAATTATACCACCGTGCTTAACAATATTCTCATAAGTTTTATCCATTTCTAAACAAAGGCAGTCAAATGTCACTGATATTATTCAAACACATTTACTTGCTGGGTCACTTGCCTCTTCCTTCAGTGTTGTTTATTGCGTTCAATGACAAAACAATATAAATAAAATCAGGCTTAACGATATTTGATCGAGGTCATGACTAATATGTAGTATTTATTTGCAAATTTATCAAATTAAAAAAAGCTTTGTTAACAAAACAACCTTTCAAACAAATACTATAACATTTTCTATTTACTACAACAAATACTGTAACCTATTAAATTTAGTTAATTTAAAATAAACCAAATTCAATTTAAAATAATCCAAGTTTAAACTAGTCCAAGTTTAATTTAAAATAGTCCTAATTTAATTTATAATAGTCCAAGTTCAATTTATAATAGTGCAAGTTTAATTTAAAATAGTCCAAGTTTAATTTATAATAGTCCTAGTTTAATTTATAATAGTCCAAGTTCAATTTATAATAGTGCAAGTTTAATTTAAAATAGTCCAAGTTTAATTTAAAATAGTCCTAATTTAATTTAAAATAGTCCTAATTTAATTTATAATAGTCCAAGTTCAATTTATAATAGTGCAAGTTTAATTTAAAATAGTCCAAGTTTAATTTATAATTAGTCCTAAGTTTAATTTATAATAGTCCAAGTTCAATTTATAATAGTGACAAGCTTTAATTTAAAATATCCAAGTTAATTGTATAAATAGTCTAATATATAATTATAAAATTAGTACTTGGATATTTAATATTATAATAGTCCAAGTTCAATTTAAAATAGTCACAATGTCTTAATTTAAAATAGTACAAGTTATATTTAAATAGTCCTAATTATAACTTTAAAATAGTCCTAATTTAATTTATAATAGTCCAAGTTCATATTTAATTATAGTGCAAAATTTTAAGTTTAAACTAGTCCAATTTATTTAAAATAGTCCAAGTTTATTTAAAATGAATACAAGACTTTAATTTAAAATATAAACGTTTGTAATTATAAACATGAGTTATATAATATGATTATATAACTTATATAACTTGGATGATTATAAGTGTAATTCATAATAATCCAAGCTTAAATTAAAATGATGAAAATTTCTTTAATATTGTTAAGATTTATATTTAAAGTACTTTATCAACTTTACAAACATATATTCTACACTGAAGTTTAACGTAAACTTGGATTATTTTAAATTAAACAGAAAAAGTTGTTTTAAAGGCTCACTACAGTTCATTATATATATGATCAAACCACAATATGAAAATGGGAAAACAAGACTAAGATCTTTCAACCATAACAAGCGGTCTTCGTCAGAGTCAAAAACCCAACTGGAGTTTTTGACTCTGTTGGTTTTTTTACTATTCAGTTGGGTTTTTGACTCTAAGGAAGACCGCTTGTTACGGTTGAAAGATCTTAGTCTTGTTTTCCCATTCACGTGTTTAATTGAAATCTTTTTATCATTATATATATATATATATAAAGATTTCACATAAACACGTGAAATAACAATCAATGATCAAACCACAATAAGAAATGGGAAAACAAGACTAAGATCTTTCAACCGTAACAAGCGGTCTTCGTCAGAGTCAAAAACCCAACTGGGTTATGTATTTGGGTTATTTGGGCTATGTATTGTAGTTATTGTTAAACTCAAAATGAAAAAAACAATGAAGGAATAAAGTGTTTCTTATAAATATATTCTGATTAGTTGAAAAATTAACATGGATATATTTACAATAAAGTTTTTCATAGAAGTCAAAGTAAGTAAACCATTCTTATTACATCAGTGAAGGAGGTAATTTATACAAAGTTTTTCATTAATTTTTATTATTTACATCATATTTGGTTTAGATATTAAAAATAATTAATATGCACTCACAACTTTAATAAAGTTAAGTAATGTAGATTAACTGTACTTTCTTTAAATTAACCTTGGACTATTCTAAATTGAACTTGGATTATTTTAAATTAACACGAAAAAGTTGTACACTATTTCAGGTTAATCTGCTTCTACTGAGAAAGTAGAAAGGAGAGATTTACTAAAATATTTGTACTTTCTCACTACAAAATTATGAACCTGAAGAAGAACACTACGTGTTCGAAACACGTTGTTTTGCAAACAAAGTCGAGCCTTACAGATGAGATCAAGGGTCTACAAACTTTTCAATCTAAAGGCTACATTATATACTTTTCACATTTATGCGGGCCGAAGAAATAAATAAAAAAAAAAATCAGTGCAAGTAATTTAATTTCCTCAAATATTAGAGTATAAACATGGAAAAATTAAAACACATCTTGTTGGAAAAAATCAGGGTGAACTATAAAGATTCCCGCCTTTAGGTTTTATGAAATCAAATTAGTGTGACGAATGATACTGTCGTTTTGACTTCAAAATTTCATTAAAATCAGTATCTGAGCGTCACACTATCGCGAGAGAGGCAAACAGAGGGGCTTAGTGCCACTAGTCAGCAGCCCTAGCTTTGTATGAGTCAGCGTTGAAAAAAAATTATTTTTTTATCAAGGCCACCACACAGGGATTTGTTTGTCAGGCAGGATGAAATTCTGTGGCGGGCAGGATGTGGCCCGCAGGCCATAGTTTGGAGAGCTCTGGATAAGATAAACACTATCCAGATGAATAAACCAACTTTTTTACCTATTAGGTTTTCCTGACAATATTTGTTTTCTAAAACACTTACTTTAGGGTGTACATTTTTTCAGGCGGTCATGCAACTAATAATAGCAATAATTGGAAAATATTTTAGTATTTTCCAATGAAACAAAAGAATTGTTTGAAAAAAAAAAATGACTTATGACTGTATCATAAAGCTTGTGAATACGATCTGATAATTCACAATAAAATTAAATATATAAATAGCTTCTTACAACAGAATAAACTTTATGGATTTTTGGTATTATTTTATCAAAAAAAAAGAGGTTATAGTAAATTTTGTGAATCATAAAAATATTTCACTTTGCTAAACTTCATCGAACTGTCAAAAAGCGTAATTCTTTTTTCCCTCTTTTTTTTTGGTAATTCTGGAAAGTTTAAAATTCATATTAAGTATGCCTTGATATAAATACCACTTGATATAAATTTCAAAAATTTTTGATTAATGCATGAAAAAATGTTATATCTCTCTCTCTCTCTCTCTCTCTCTCTATTTATGCCACTCACTCACCTCACTTTCTGGCATGTCCAACGTTATCTCTTGATCTTTTTCTTCTTCTTCTCTCACTCTTTCGAACATCTGATTTTTTCTGTGTATCTCTTCTCTCTCTCTCTCTCTCTCACTTTCCCTCTTTATTAATTCCTCTATCAGTCGTCACTTACTTACTAATTTACTTTCTTATCGTGCTCTTTGTTTCTTATTTATTCTCAAATTCTCTCTATGTATTTTTATCTCGCTCACTAACTTATCTCAATATTTTTCTCCTTCTCTATCTCTCACTCTCTCTCTCTTTCTCCTCACAACCGTCTACTCTCAAGAGTTTTTTTACCTAGTCCTTTTCTCTACCTCCCTCACTCCTTCTCTTTCTCACTCTTTAACCTTTTCAATGTCTCTCACTCACACACACCGCCCGCTCTCTCTATCTCTCTGTGACCTGTGTGTTTGCCCTCACTAACGCCAGGTTGCTAGGTTCTCAAACAGTTGGTCCCACTATATTTGACTGTTATTCCGTTCCCCTCCCGGATGCAGCTGGTTACCCTACAACACCCCTCCCTCTCCCCCCCCTCGCTACTCTAACAACACAAATAACCTCCCTAGTGACACCTAATAACAACATACCAAGTCATCATCACTCTATTCCTTCATCAAACACCAACATCAACTTTTATCGTACCTCTTATTTCCATTCCTTCTCCTAAATTTATTCATCACATTTAATAAGTTTTCTTTTTATATATTAATTCTAGTTATTATAAATGATTATGTATTAATTTAAACTGCCTTTAATTTATACCTTATAATATTTCTGGGCAATTTACTTCACTTCTTTTAATTTAATTTTTCAATTTTTTTTTTTCAAAGTTGAATAGCAGCGTGGCAGGTCATGTTTGGGTTTAGCCGTTGCCCAACCCAGGCTGGCTTTTCTGTTTCCCAACTCTTATGTTATACTAATATTTGCTCTTCAAACAATCTAGGGTTACAACTAGTATTCTACTTTATACTCATCTGTGTTTCTTGCCAACCAATAAGCATGACCTACCTTTAATTACTGTGGTTTAGATGTTTATATCTATTGTTGAATAGAACACTGCATTTTGTATTTGTCATTTTCATTTTAAACTTTTCATAATCTTCTTGACAAGGAGTTCAGTCATTACAATATTGTAGGATAAAAATAGT
>JAPFBL010001181.1:0-25536 GCA_026182355.1 Hermatobates lingyangjiaoensis | reverse complement strand
AGAATACCTGGTGATTTACAAAACCGCAGGCAAAATGTATAAACCATCCATAACAGTATAATATATATATATATATATATATATACTATTATACAGTACCGCCCTGTCTTCCTGCGGGACTCTTCGCTCTTCGCTCTTCACACCTCCTGACAACGACGATGGTCGAAATATCGATGTGAGTTATGTCTGTGTCTTTCTGTGTGTTTCCTTCGTTTTGAATTTATTTTATATTACATATATATATATATATATATATATATATATATATATTTATATATATTCATATAAATATATATATATATATAAACAGTCTAGTTGAAGGTTTTGTCCGGTTAACATTGTTGTTCCTTTAAAAAATGTCAATTTTATTTTCTTAGTTAAAAAATTCTTACTTCTGTAAGTAATATTGTTTTATGTATCTCTGAAATATTTCTACTTGTAATATTCATAAGTTGTAACTATCCATTTTCATATTGTGTATATGTTTGATGTTGATATGTGATTTCTTATTATCCTTTGTTTGTAGGCCTATGAAAAAAGTTTTAAATAAAACCGAAACGTTGGCAACGAGAGTTTAATTTTTTATCCAGGAAAATTGACCGAACTCCGATTAGAGAACACACCTATTATATCAAACGGTCGATATATTATTGAATCTGTTATATATATATATATATCTTGTTAAATTGTATGCCTACTTTTAATCTCACAACTTTTCTACTGAATCTCTCGATTTCTCTAATACACTTTCTCCATTTTTGTGGTACAAGATAGATTAGTTGACCAAAGTTTTTATTTACATAGCCCGACATGTTTCGGTCCTCACTGACCATTATCAAGGATTATAGTTGTACAAAATCTTAAATAAACTATACATAACTGAACATAACTTAAAAACATTTATAATTAAATTAACACTACATATTACATTCAACGCCTTAATTTTGTGATAACTAAAATGGTTAGATGACAAGGAGAGGTTATACACAGGCAATGGTTACCAAGTGTAGAGTTCCTTGTGCAAATCGCAGAGGGCAGGCAATCTCATCACATTTCTGGCTTTTCATCTTTCCTTCGTATAATTTTAAAATTCGTCTAAACGCTTCACCTTGCTTATTCAAGGCAGGTTGTTTCTCCATAATGAATAATGCTTCAATTATGCGTAATCTTGTTTGGTCATTTTCCTGCTGCAGGATCCTTGTGTTCTTAATTAGCATTTCTTTAGTTAACTTAATGTTATGGGCAATTAAAGCATGTTCCTTGGGCCCACCTGAAGTGAGATTAAATTTAGCATAAAAGTTGTGAGATTAAAAGTAGGCATACAATTTAACAAGACATGCATAAACGAAGAAAGTTGTGAGATTAAAAGTAGGCATACAATTTAACAAGACATGCATAAACGAAGAAAGTTGTGAGATTAAAAGTAGGCATACAATTTAACAAGACATGCATAAACGAAGAAAGTTGTGAGATTAAAAGTAGGCATACAATTTAACAAGACATGCATAAACGAAGAAAGTTGTGAGATTAAAAGTAGGCATACAATTTAACAAGACATGCATAAACGAAGAAAGTTGTGAGATTAAAAGTAGGCATACAATTTAACAAGACATGCATAAACGAAGAAAGTTGTGAGATTAAAAGTAGGCATACAATTTAACAAGACATGCATAAACGAAGAAAGTTGTGAGATTAAAAGTAGGCATACAATTTAACAAGACATGCATAAACGAAGGTCTGCTCCCGAAATATACGAATATATATAAGTAATGCCGGCCCGCGAGAGACGCCGGCCCGCGAGAGACTAGAGGGTTGAAGTCCGTATCAACATTGCCTCTCCTATAAACAGAAGGAGCTGACTAATAAACTCCATTCTTGTCTTCAATCACGTGCGAGCTAGTTTATTTAAATTCCTTTTTCTAAAAACCTATTCATTACCCGGACACGCGTAACTGGTGCCGAAACCCGGGATCATTCGCCAACTGTTTAATAGTGTAGTGTTGTGTCCAGTGTAGAAACCAACATGACGAATAACTCAGACACTTGTACGGAGAGCATTGTTGATAAGGACTGGGAGGGGGCAGTAATGCCGGCCCGCGAGAGACGCCGGCCCGCGAGAGACTAGAGGGTTGAAGTCCGTATCAACATTGCCTCTCCTATAAACAGAAGGAGCTGACTAATAAACTCCATTCTTGTCTTCAATCACGTGCGAGCTAGTTTATTTAAATTCCTTTTTCTAAAAACCTATTCATTACCCGGACACGCGTAACTTATATATATATATATATATATTATGCCTCCTTGGGGCTCGTTCTCCTCCTGGTCTCAACCTGTACCGTTAATTATTTTTTATTTTATTTATTATTATTATTATTATTATTATTATTATTATTATTATTTATTTTATTATTATTATTTATTTTTTATTATTATTATTTCGTATTTTATATATTTTTTTATATATTTTTTATCTTGTTTTCTAAATAAATATTGGAGGGATTTCTATTTTTCCTCTCCTCCGCTGGGGAGCAGCATTGCGGTGGTTCCACGAGTTACTCTGGTGGCCAGTAGCAGTTTGCTTCTCAACGCGAGTACTTCGCACTTCTTCCCGATGACGACGGATGTCGAAATATCGAAGTGAGTTCTGTAGTGTCTTTCTGTGTTCTTTTCTATGTGTTAAAGTGTATATATGTGTATATATATATATATATATATATATATATATATATATATATATATCATAAAAGTATCTACCGTGAAATAGAAACAAAACTAAAGTTTATCGGGCTCGGTCAGTTCTTCAGGTTCAAATTAACCTCTCATTGCTACGTTTCAGTTTTTATTTAAAACCTTTTCCAGAGGGACAAGTATACATTTTGAAACAGAAAGTTTTACATCACAGAAGTATGACATCAAAAATATTTTTCTTTGTAAAATAAACCAAAACGTTAGCAATGAGAGTTTAATTTGAACCTGAAGAACTGATCGAGTTCGGATAAACTTTAGTTTTGTTTACATATATATATATATATATATATATAATACTAAATAATTATATAATATCAAATAATTATATTTTATAATATATATATGTAATATAATTTATATATATATAAAAATATCAACCGTGGAATAGAAACAAATCTAAAGTTCATCGAGACTTGGTCAGTTCTTCAGGTTGAAATTAAACTCTAACTGCCAACGTTTAGGTTTTTATTTAAAACTTGTCACAGCGTCACGTCATCATTTAAACTAGAAAGTTGCTATTAAAATCCAAACAATATATTCTTCTTGTAAAAAATCTTTAATGTAATACTTAGTTATTCTGTTTGAAAAATTTTATACTTTTGCCTATGAAAAATGAATTATATAAAAACTGTAACGTTAGCAATGGGAGTTTACATTGAACCTGAAGAACTGACCGAGTCCTGAAAAACTTTAGTTTTATATATATATATATATATATATATATATATATGCTGAATGCCAGATTAGATATTGAAAAAGACGAGCCAATCCCTGTTGCGTATTACTTTGAACACTTCTTATTGGTTGTGGGTGTTTTTTCGTTAAACACGTTTCTCCTTAGCACACTCCGTCTGCTTGGCCGCCTCAGCCTTCACTCCAGGAGAGGGCTCGCAGTCCCTACTTAATTTTCCAATAGAGTTGGATGAAGGTCTTGGCGTCCTGGCTTGGAAGTGTACCTCGTCGAACTCGGTGTTTTTCTATCGGCTTAGTGGATTTCATTAGATACTGGTTGTTGGTTTTTTCTGTAGATCCTTGAAGGACGGCGGATGCGGCCAAGCGCACGAGGAAACCGACGAGGAAAGGTTCTACATACACCCACAACAATAGAATCTACAGAAAAAACCAACAACCAGTATCTAATGAAATCCACTAAGCCCATAGTAAACACAGGTCTTCCCTTAAGCATATGTTAATTAAATAAGCAGCAGCTTCTGCATTGACAATTTCTTGTTGACACTCTCTAGTTGTCTTATCACTCTGCGGTGAGACTCTGGTATCTTCCAAAGAAGGTTAGCAAAAGCATGAACACGCACAATAAACATGAGGTGAACCAAGAAAACATTGAATAAACCACTTTTTGAAAAAACCTTTTTGAAAACTTCTTTGGAAGCTACCGGAGTCTCACCGCAAAGTGATAAGAAAACTAGAGAGAGTCAACAAGAAATTGTCAATGCAGAAGCTGCTGCTTATTTTAATTATATTTATATCTATCTATATATATATATATATATATATATATATATATATATATATATATATATATATATATTGTTAAATAACGCCCCATATTTGGCTTGTATCTGCTTCTTACAAAATTTCTCCAGTTTCCGGAATTCCTTCCTCGTCTCTTCATTAAAACTATAAAGTCTATCACCAATATTACTAGTCGACATGTTTCGAATGTACCACATTCATCATCAGGACATCGAATGTGGTACATTCGAAACAGGTCGACTAGTAATATTGGTGATAGACTTTATAGTTTTAATGAAGAGACGAGGAAGGAATTCCGGAAACTGGAGAAATTTTGTAAGAAGCAGATACAAGCCAAATATGGGGCGTTATTTAACAATATATGTTTAAATGAAGGACTTCTTCCAACTTTTACAAATATATATATATATATATAGGTGTAAATCGGCACCAAATCTTCTTGTATGCCAATATTGTTAAAAGTAGCAGCAGCTTCTGCTCTCACGATCTTTGAGCTGGTGGCCTCGATCTTGCTCGTATGAATTGACGTCCCTTGAACAATTGATGTGGAAGCTCCAACCGCATGATAGAAGAATCGCCTGCAAGATCGAGGCTGCCAGCTCAAAAATCGTGACAGCAGAAACTGCTGCTACTTTTAACAATATATATCAATGATCAAACCACAATATGAAAATGGGAAAACAAAAATAAGATCTTTCAACCATAACAAGCGGTCTTCGTTATGGTTGAAACACTAGATCGAGTCCACCCAACTAAAACACTAGATGCAGAAAACATCTGGTGAGAGGTTAAGAAGAGTGGGAGGGAAGAGTGGTATTTTGAAAGGGTGAAAGCACAAGAAAGGACTAATGTCCAGAAAGGGATATTTGGGGAAACAAAGGAATACAGTAAGAAAGAGGTAAAAAACTATCCGCTAGCTGTCAACCCTCTTAGAAGAGGCTATTGCCCTCGTAACGAAAGTATCATGTTTGTAGAATCTGTTACTAATGTTTATAGTATTTGATCTATTAAATTTAATTAGAGACCATTCAATTATCTTAGTCTTGTATCTAGTAGTAGTATCCAGTATCTTGTACTTGTATCTTGAATTGTATCTAGACGATACGATCTTAGTCTTGTTTTCCCTTTTATGTGAAATCTTTTCATTATCAGTATATATATATATATATATATATATATATATATATATATATATAAACTTTAAATTACACAGAGCACGACACAGAAAAAAGAATAAAGAGAACACTTACAGAATTCAATATCTCGAACTGTTGTTCGTCATCAGGAGTAGACTAGAAGAGAGGACGAAGTGAGAGAGATCTCCCCACGTCGAAGAACGGAGCGCGAATGAACCAAATCATATATATATATGACTTGCGTCCTCTCTTCTAGTCTTCTCCTGATGACAAACAACAATTCAAAATATTGAATTTAGTAATTCTGTATTTTATCTTTTTTCTATGAGATGTTTTGCGTAATTTAAATTTATAGTTATTTACGTATATATAAAAAATATATAACAAGATGTCATATAAACAAGTGAAATAACAATCAATTTTCAAACCACAATATAAAATTGAAAAAAAAAAAGAAAAAGACTAAGATCTTTCAACGATAACAAGTGATCTTCGTCAGACTTATAACCTAACTAACACTGTCAGTTGGGTCTTGACTTCTACGAAGAGCGTTTGTTACGGTTGAAAGATCTTAATCCCCCCCTTATTCATATTATGGTTCAATCATTGAAAAGTGTAGATATAATTTTTTTTTCTATCTACAATGAATCAAAATACTTTTACATCAAAAAGCCTTGTATCATTATTGTACTTTTTTGAATTGAAAATCTTGTTGAAATCTGGGAAAAATTTTATAAAGAACAAAAGTGAATACTGCTAATAAATGATTTTGCTATTTTTATTTAATCATGTTTTTTTTTCAAAAAAAATTGCAATTTAATAAACGGAGGGAACTTAATTCGCAACCTTTTATATAGTAATATTTCTTGAAGATGTGTTGTACTATTTCAATTACTTTTTTACAATACAGTGAAATCCTATTTCGCAAGACATAAAATAAACACAGTAAAATACCATTAAGTGAGGCATTTTTATGCATAATTGATTAAATTTCTAACAAATTTTATTTAATTTTTTTTTTATATACAGTATGAAAAATTCGAATTTTTACTTACATGTGATATAAGTAATCAACAAACATACAGAATTAGACTTAAAGTATTTGATCTTTCAGATTCCAGGTCGACAGTAACAGGTCTAGAAGAGCAAAATTTAAAAGGTCGTATAATTATTAAGATATTTGAATGCCTCGATGAGGTAAAATTAGGAAAAAGCAGGTGTCATTTGTCTGGATACCAAGCCATGTCGGTATTGAAGGAAATGATAAAGGAGGTGGAAGAGCAAAGGAAGAAACTAACAGGGAAACTAGAAATATAATAGCTGTGAGGCCAAATGACATCAGAAAGAAAATTTTAAAAGCAATATGGACAGGGTGGAAAACCGAATGGAATGACGACACTAATCAACTTAGGAAAATAATGGGTACAATTGGGACAACAATGAACACTGGAACAGAAAATCGAAAAACGAATGCGATCTTAAACCTCCTGCGTATAGGTCACACGCGAGCTACAAATAGTTCACGTGTTATCCAAAGAGCAAAGGCTCTCATGCCCAAAATGTAAAGATGTATTTGACGGTGGCCCATTTAATTGAAGAATGCCCACAATTAGAGCAAGAAAGGATGTTTGCCGGCATACCATCAAAATATATAATCTCTAATATATAATTACTGACCAAAGACCTTTATTAGTACACGTAATATGGATCATGGGAATGATTTACTCTTCATTCGCCAACCCACAAATATTGTTCCCAAGAAATTTGATATAAGATGCATTTAAAGAGATTCTCAGTGAAATTAATCATAGATTATTTGAATAATTTCCTTGAGAAATTATACAATATCTGTCCTACAACTCGGTTAGTTGGTAACAGGACCTACATAGTATAACCTCAAGAATTGCTTGACTCACTAGAGTTGGCTGGATTGCTCCAACATAAGCTAGAACTCGAAAAGGAAGCTCCTATCATGTGTATGTATGAGAAACATTGATCCACCGCGCTTATGTAATAGAACAAGACCAATAACTGAGGAGGTTTATCATAGGTTAGGTTAGGTTAGGTTAGGTTGCAGTGGCAGTTCCACAAGGGAACACACTTAAGCCGAGCATTGGCCCTTTGTAATACCACACAATGAAGATTGATTCTACAGTAGGAGTACTAAATTTTGCCTAACAAGTGTATTTAGAGTCTTTAACGAGTACCTGACATCGTACAAGCTTGAGACCGACAGTTTAACGTCCTTCTCCGAGGGACGACATGCTCAGATTTATTAACCTCCCGTGTGAATACATTGAGGGCCAGGTGGGGATCGAACCCCGGTCCTGTCAGATCAGAAGCGAGCACGTAACCACTGAGCTAACCAGACCCCAGGTTTATCATAAAATCATTTTGTATAAAATTATAGCGTAACGGTGTCAAAGAGAAATAGTTTTAATTCCAAGATTGAAAATCGTTTTATCTAAAGAAAACAACATTCCTTTTTTTTCAGTTAGAATTTGTCATGGCTATTCATAACTCTCAAGGAGAGACTACAGAAACTCTTTAGTTCATTTATATAAAACAGCCTTTCAATATGGCCAATTACATTTTGCTCTTAATAGGGTCAAACAGGAAGAAAACATTTTACGGAAAATTCAAATTGTACAAAACAAATGTCAATAAAGAGAACTGTCTTAAAAATATGTTTATTATTAGTAATGAATTAATTTAAAGTTTATCTGCATTTATGCGAACATGATTGCAATGATAAGGAATATGAGGGATGACACAAAAGGTTACGGGTAGTCTAGTTTATATATATACGACATAAATTTTGAACCAAATTTTATTTCAATATAAGCAGTTATGCTCAAGATACAATGGGAGATGAGTTGAAATGAAACGAGAAAAATTAAAGGTAAGAAGAAGAAAGGCTCAAGTCAGTAAGGTTAGTCCCACAAGGGAACACACGTTGGTCGACCATTGGCCCTTTGTGATACCACAAAATGAAGATTGATTCTACAGTGGGAGTAATAAATTTTGCCTAACTCAAGTGTATTATTAGATTAGGGATATTTAACGAGTTTCTGACATCGTACAGGCTCAGTACAGACAGTTTAACGTCATTCTCCGAGGGACGACGTGCTCAGATTTATTCACGTCTCTAATGAATAGGTTAGATTAGGTTGCAGTGGCAGTCCAACAAGGGAACACACTTAGGCCAAGCATTGGCCCTTTATAATACCACACAATGAAGATTGATTCTACATTGGGAGTCCTAAATTTTGCCTAACACAAGTGTATTTAGAGTAGGGATCTTTAACGAGTATCTGACATCGTACAGGCTCAGGACAAACAGTTGAACGTCCTTCTAAAACGGACGACGTGCTCAGATTTATTCACCACCCGCGTGAATAAATCGAGGGCCACACATGTGGATCGAAACCCGGTCCTATTAGTTCAAAGCCGAGTACGTCAACCACTGAGCTATAACCAAAGAATAACACTATGTGTTTGAAACGCAGTTTTAGTTAAATTTTGAACTTTTTCTGTGAGTAGACGATATCCACTGAATATGATTAACTCACAGATATATATATATGTATGTATACACACACATATATATATATATATATATATATATATATATATATATATATATTCAGGTAACTCACCACAAATTAAAGAAGATAGTCGCTCTAAGGCCTTTCGCTTTCACGTCGTCAGAGAGCAAGTGAATACAAGTTGTAAGCAGGTTATGAATTTTGATTTATAGAAGGAGTAAGATTGGCATCATTGAAAGTATTTTTCCCTATAACTGTTGAAATAGTCTTGATTTGTTTGATAATCCCTTCAATTAGAAATTCATCTAATTTAAAAAGGCCTGGACTAGTGTTGACCAAGCTCTTAGAAAAGTCTCTTATGAGGGCGCTTTCAACAATGTTTCTTCTTCTTTCACATGACATAAAAACCAACTCCTTTGCTTCTTTGAACCTTTCCTTTTATGTCATGTGAAAGAAGAAAAAATATTGTTGAAAGCGCCCTCATAACAGACTTTTCTAAGAGCTTGGTCAACACTAGTCCAGGACTTTTAAAATTAGATGAATTTCTAATTGAAGGAATTATCAAACAAATCAAGACTATTTCAACAGTTATAGGGAAAAATACTGTCAATGATGCCAATCTTACTCCTTCTTTAAATCAAAATTCATAATCTGCTACAACTTGTATTCACTTGCTCTCTGACGACGTGAAAGCGAAAGGCCTTAGAGCGACTATCTTCTTTAATTTTTGGTGAGTTACCTGAATATTTATATCACGTGTTATTGTGACAATTTTCTATATATATATATATATATATATATATATATATATATATATATATATATATACCGTTCAATGTACATAGAGAAATTAAAAACACACACTTACAGTCTCTAATTTTCGGTTGAACCGTCTTCAAGACAGATAAGAGAGGGAAATCAAGCACACTGGTACAGAGACGGTTGGAGACTCAAATAAGTGTGTGTTTTTAATTTCTCTATGTTTATTTATGTACATTGAACTGTATATGTCCATTTCGGATCTGCTACAACATCCGTTGTATTTGGACATAGCGTATATTCATCAAAAAAGTATATATATATATATATATATATATATACTCAAACCACAATGTGAAATGGGAAAACAAGACTAAAATCTTTCAACCGTAACAAGCAGTCTTCGTCAGAGTTGGGTTTCTGACTCTGACGGAGACCGCTTGTTATGGTTGAAAGATCTTAGTCTTGTTTTTTCATTTCTTATTGTGGTTTGATCATGTATAAATATATATATAACAACTAAATAATATATATAACAACTAAAATAATATATATATATATTATTTTAGTTGTTAACCTGAAGGAAAACACTAAGTGATCGAAACACGTTGTTAGTTTCATTTCGAACTTTTTCTGTGGGGGAGGCGAATTCATGAAATTGTTATATAATTATAATTATAAGTTATTATATGTGTATGCAACAATATAATAGATTACTCAAGTAATAAACTCTTCAAATTGTGAATCCCTCATTCAGAAAAATATTTCAATATACACAATAATTTATCATAACACTCTCACTGTACCAGTCAGATGAAACATGTAAATTTTAAAAGATCCCACAAATACAAATTAATGATGCAGAAATTAGGAAATTTGCTATTTCAATCTAGCATGCTTTACATCAAATCTAATATTGCTATTTTATAACAAACAATTGCATGTTTTTAACAGTAATGAAAAATAAATTCCACAGGGATATTAATATTTTTATTAATGACTAATTATGTTTTTTAAAAAAATCGTTAATTATTATTCATCTTACGTCTAATTACATTTTCAAATAAGAATTTTATATATTAGATAAATAACAAAAAAAAAATTTAAATGAAGAGACCATGCATTTTTAATTCATTAGGATCTATATATTGTATTTCTTCACAGTTTTTCTAGAATAATTTTAAAGTTGATTTAAAATAATACGAAATATATTTATTAATCATCAATTTTGTTAGTGTAAATACACATTCTCGTGACACATGATTGAGGGAGATATCAAAAAAAAAATTTCCTTCGAACAACAAAGAACAGCTTAGAAAATAACTTCTTAGGAACACTACGAGTAGCTGTAATGAAAATACTGGAAAAATAACTAACTCACTCTTCATGTTTTTTAAATTAAGAATATTTATATATGTAAGATTATATAAAAAATAGTTTAAATTAGACCATAACGAAGACCGCTTGTTTCGTTTGAAAGATCTTAGTCTTTCTTCTCATTTCTTATTATGGTTCCAACTTTATTAGATTATATCTCATAGAATGAATATATATATATAAAAAGATTTCACATAAGTACGTGAAACAACAATCAATGATCAAACCACAATAAGAAATGGGAAAACAAGACTAAGATCTTTCAAACGTAACAAGCGGTCTTCGTCAGAGTCAAAAACCCAACTGTTGGGTTTTTGACTCTGACGAAGACCGCTTGTTACGGTTGAAAGATCTTAGTCTTGTTTTCCCATTTCTTATTGTGGTTTGATCATATATATATATATATATACAGGTTTGATTAAATAATACGCCATATTTACGGTTGACTAGTTTCCTTGTGTATTTCTCAAGGGATCTGAGTAATCTTCTTACACAAACATCTAAATTGTATAGAATATTTCCAATGGTTCCATTGTCTTTAAATCGTGCATTTCCACTAATTTCACTATTGTCACAACTAGTACTATGACTGTTGTGACAATAGTGAAATTAGTTGAAATGTAAGATTTAAAGACAATGGAACCATTGGAAATGTTCTATTCAATTTAGATGTTTGTACAAGAAGATTACTCAGATCCCTTGAGAAATACACAAGGAAACTAGTCAACCGTAAATATGGCGTATTATTTAATCAAACCTGTATAAATGAAGTACTGCTTCCTAAATACACCAATATATATATATACACTTTAACACATAGAAAAGAACACAGAGACACTACAGAACTCACTTCGATATTTCGACATCCGTCGTCATCGGGAAGAAGTGCGAAGTACTCGCGTTGAGAAGCAAACTACTACTGGCCTCCAGAGTAACTCGTGGAACCACCGCAATGCTGCTCCCCAGCGGAGGAGAGGAAAAATAGAAATCCTTCCAATATTTATTTGGAAAACAAGATAAAAAATATATAAAATACAAAATAATAATAATAAAAAATAAATAATAATAATAATAAAATAATAATAATAATAATAATAAAATAATAATAATAATAATAAAATAAAAAATAATTAACGGTACAGGTTGAGACCAGGAGGAGAACGAGCCCCAAGGAGGCATATGAATGCCTCTTCGGAAGCTATATATATATATATATATATATATATAGTTCAATATAAACAAAGAAACATAGAGAAATCAGAAGAACACACTTACAGTCTCTAATTTTCGGTTTGAACCGTCTTCAGGAGAGATAAGAGAGGGAAACCAAGCGCACTGGATCAGAGACGGTTGGAGACCCTATATATATATATATATATATATATATATAACGTTTGTATTTTTATTTGTAATTTTATCACCATTAAATGGATTGTACGAACAAATCTTTTGGTGAACTGTTGTACTCAGTATCTAGTAAATGGAAGTGTGAGATCCGAAATCTTAAAAAACTGTATCGAAAAATAATACATAGAGAAGTTGGGAAGAAATTTAATAATGTTTATATATATACTTAATAAACGGAAAAACGATCCAAACTGGCCACAATAACAGTTCAAAATTGAAGATAGGTAGCACACAAACAAAAGAAACACTTATAAATTAAGTAACAGCTCAGCCGGTTCGTTTACAACGTGCTTGGTCTCCCTTTCTCTTATCTCCTGAAAACAGATTACCCAAGAGTTTGAGTTTATAAATGTGTTTCCTTACTTTGTCTGCTGCCTATCTTCAATTTTGAACTGTTATATATATATATATATATATATATATATATATATAACAGATTCAATAATATATCAACCGTTTGATATAATAGGTATGTTCTCTAATCGGGGTTCGGTCAATAAAACCGAAACGTTGGCAACGAGATTTTAATTTTTTATCCTTGAAAATTGACCGAACCCCGATTAGAGAACATACCTATATATATAGGTGTATAATGTAATCGGGATTCGGTCAATTTTCCAGGATCAAAATCAAACTCTCAATGCCTGAGTTTGAGAGGCAAATGCCAGGGCATTGAGAGTTTGATTTTCATCCTGGAAAATTGACCGAACCCCGATTAGAGAACATACCTATATATATAGGTGTATAATGTAATCGGGATTCGGTCAATTTTCCAGGATCAAAATCAAACTCTCAATGCCTGAGTTTGAGAGGCAAATGCCAGGGCATTGAGAGTTTGATTTTCATCCTGGAAAATTGAGCGAATCCCGAATACATTATACACCTATTCTATCCAACGGTTGATATGTTATTGAATTTGTTATATATATATATATTTATTTATTTATTTACTCTTCTTTATATAATCTAGGAGGCCTCAGAGCTTATTTTTCTTCATTCTGATTCTTCCTGAAGAAAAATAAGCTCTGAGATCTCCTAGATTATATATATATTAGTATAGGATAACAGCAAATCTTCTTGGAGGCATATTTTGTTAAAATGTACTACAGCTTCAGCATATATATATATATATATATATATATATATATATATATACATATATATATACATATATACATAGTTAACACATGAAAGAGAAAAAACAAATAAAGACACACACAAAAGACTCACAACGATATTTTGACAGTCGTCGTCATCGGGTAGAAGTAGTCCCTTTGAGTAGCTGAAGCTAACTGAGTGGTAGGCCGAATGCAAACGAACAAGCACGCACTCTGCCGGCTGCCCTAGGTAAGCTACTAACTACAGAGAGAAAAATAACTAAAAAGGACAAATAAAAGCAAATAAAAATAACAGAAGGAGAAGAATAGTAAATGAAGCAATAAACAAATTAAAAAAAAATAATAATAAAATTAACGGTACAAGTTGAGGCCAGGAGGAGAGCGAGCTTTGAGAAGACAGATAATTGCCTCCTCTGAAGCTCTTAAAGTAACCCGAGAAGACTGAACAGGGATATGATTAAGGACTTGGACCCGGAAGCAGTGATTAAAATCCAGTCCATGGGAATTAGAGTGGATAGCAATAGGGAGGTTTTTGCGTTGACCAACGGAAGCCCTGTGACCATTCATACGTAAGTTGAGCTGCGTAGAGGCCATACCAACATAGAATGCATCACACTGGGTGCAGTCCAAACGGTAAACGCAATAAAGCAATAAACGGTAAACGCGTTGTCCAAGTACTCCATTGTACTCCAGAAATGTTGATATTCAACACGATTTGAGTTTGGAATCTATCTATTCCTATTTTACTCGACTTGCCAGTAATGAAAACAAAAAAAACTGCCCACCCATCCAAATCTCCTTGTTCGGGAACTAAACCCAACCCCCAATCTTTCCTAATCCTAAGAATCTCAAAGCTTCCTACTTAAGCTAAAAATGACAACCAGATGACTTCAAAAGTATACAGTACCTCAAAGAAAGACCATTTCTCTCAACATCTGAGCATGTCGTCCCTCGGAGAAGGACGTTAACCTGTCGGTCCCGAGCCTATACGATGATAGGTACTCGTTAAAGATCCCTAATCTAAATACACTTGAGTTAGGCAAAATTTAGGACTCCCACTGTAGAATCAATCTTCATTGTGTGGTATCACAAAGGGCCAATGCTCGGCCTAAGTGTGTTCCCTTAGGAACACAAAGCAGGAAGACCATACAACAACAAAGACGATACCATTCCCTGACAGACTGACTCCACCATTTTGGACAATGTTTACTGATCCAACAAAAACAGCAGGATGAGAATCTAGCAGTAGTGGGCCTCTAGTCCGGAACTGCTATTTACGACATGCACTGTTGTGCATGGTAATATTCATTGGTTGTTGGACAAAAATAACCGAAGTCCTTGAACACATCTCAGTTTCTGTTTCTAATTCACAATATTATAAAAAAAATTATTGAATAAACAAATGGTTATAATGAACGTGTAAATTTGAATCTTTGCTCTAAGGACTGCCTGGTTGGTTGACCTGTGATTGCACAGTTCGTTGTCTTGACATCACTTGTGAATGGACAGTGTATCCCCAGTTAGTGTTTTTATTGTAAATCAGTGTAGGGACTATTAATCAATTGTATAGTTTAATAAAAACTAACAATAGTTTATTTGTCCGACTTTCTCTAAAAACTTCCACATCACAAACATCGTAAAAATAATTCAAGATTTCGTCATAAAGGTGGACTAGTTTTTAATGGTTAAATTCCAAAGTACTTGCAAATGTAAACCAATAGCTCCACCAGAGTTTAATACCAGAGTTTAAAACATCAGTCCACATGACGAAATAAAGACCTTTCACTTAATTTCAAATAAAAATTCCAACTTCTATACATATCAAAACCAAAAAAAAAAAAAATATTGTTTAAATAATAACAAATTTGCCTTTTCCTTATAAATTATGGCATTTGTTTGAAACTAATTCACTTTTATGCAAAGGAAACTTTATTGATAAATGCATGTAATTTTTTTCTTTCAAATCAACAGTATTAATAGGAAATATATTATTGTTTTAAAAGTAGGAAAAAGATTAAAAGAAATCTTTATAGTGAACAATGTATTGATAAAAATGGAAAAACCCGTAATAGGTGTTAAAAGAATTAATTTGAAATTTTAAAAACTAAGATATAATAAAAATGAATGTAGTTTTCAATACTTTTAAATTTAATGGGAAAGTGAAAAATACACCTTTTTCAAGATTAGTTTAGTATTCACGTGCAATTGTACCCGTCTTTGATGGAACCAAAAATACGACTCTACTTTGTATTTCAATATACGATTAGAAATTATAGAATAGTAGAAAATACCGTTATTAGTACAGTGTTAAGCAAATGCCTCTGTGTACGCAACATTAGCTGTCTATCTTTCAGGTTCATGGAAGAACAAACGGTTGGAACCTCTGACTTTTGAGCAAGTAAACTACAGTTTGTCCATGTCAGAAAGACTTGGTCTCGCTAACTTGAATTCCTGCGTTAGATAAAGTCTCCCTTTGCGATTTAGTTAAGGTCATTGCGAAACAGACTCTGACAGGACTTTGCAATCGTTTGAATAGAAACAGATAGTGGCTCGGAATCAATGATATGCGTGGTATACACACAGACTCCAAAATGCCACACCTAGTCATGATGTCCGCCTTTATGGCATATCTGTGTAGAGTACGAACTCAGAGTCACGTACCATTGCACAGTTTTGGGGCACTCACGTTTAGTAACATGAAATTTGTTACTGCTACTAAATTGCAGCATGATTGGTGCTCCTACTTGAAGTTTTCACTCATGAGCAGGCAGTCCAGGAGAAATAAATTCCTAGTCAAGAAATTCAATTAGATAATGAACTGCTTTTCATCACTAATCACTTTCTTTACTGACTTGTAAGTTTTTTCCTCGGTATGATATAGCGTAAGAACTTGTTTGTTGATTTTTCCTTACTGTTCATATTAAAGGGTTGAGAGAATTGCTCATTCACAAAACTATTTATTTTGAATAGATAGTACATCTAACTCTGAGAAACACCTTTTTAATGATCTCAAATATTCATATACGCAATTGAAATTAAAATCAACTAACAATACCTACTTGCCACACCTGTGTATTTTCAAAACAAACTTGTCTGTGAAATTAGGAAAATACAGCTTAAAGCCCCATAACTTCGCTTCCGTACTGAATTATGAATCTATTTAGAGCCTATATTTTAAGTTAGGCATACACAAATCTAGTGTCATAGTTTCAGCTCTCTATGTCTCATGGTGGCTGAGTTTACTTGTGACAAACGTTTTTGCTTTAAACGTCCATAATTTCACTTCTACGTTGAATTCCCAATCAATCTAGAGCCTACATTTTAATTTAAACACACAAAAATATACTTTCAATGTTTCAGCTCAGTAAGTCTTATGGTGTCTGAGTTTACTTGTGACAAAATTTTGTGGACAAACCGACAATCCAACAGACGAATTTTTCTAAGGGTGGATTCTATTTCTCTAATGCATAAAACGTAAAGTAAACTTGAAATGAGTCAGTTCTAAGCAATGTAAAGATAAAACCATTCTTTTATATATATAGGTATTAATGGTTACTTTAAGCAAACTAATGGCAAATTGTTGGAGGTCCCAAGGCAATTAAGAGCCATCTGTTAATGTCAGTTGTACATTCAGTGCTGTTATACGGAGCAGATCTCTGAGGAAATCTGTTATCAAGAAAAGAGACAGAAAATGACTGCTTTTAGTGGAAAAGAGAGCAGCTTATCGCACGGTATCGCCACCAGTACTAGATAGCTGGCATGATTTCAGTCAACCTACCAGTGAAAGAATGGAAGGTCATTTACCAAAGAAAAGAAGCCGGTGGAGAATCTGTTCGCTCAGAAGAGAAAAAACGTATTGTAGAGTAAAAATCTAATGAAATGATCACCACATAAAAAAATTTAATGGTATAAACAACGCGTTTCGAACACGTTACTGTTCTTCCCCAGGCATTAATTAAAAAATACAATATCATCAGAGAGTTATATATAGTACAACTCGATAAAAAGATTTCACATAAACACGTGAAATAACAATCAATGATCAAACCACAATAAGAAATGGGAAAACAAGACTAAGATCTTTCAACAGTAACAAGCGGTCTTCGTCAGAGTCAAAAACCCAACTCGTTTTTGAAAAAAAAAAACCAGAGTTGGGTTTTTGAAAAAAAAAACCAGAGTTGGGTTTTTGACTCTGACGAAGACCGCTTGTTACTGTTGAAAGATCTTAGTCTTGTTTTCCCATTTCTTATTGTGGTTTGATCATATAGTACAAAGTAAATATATTACTTTGTACTATAGATAACTCTCTGATGATTTTGTATTTTAAATTGATGCCTGTGGAAGAACACTACGTGTTCGAAACGCGTTGTTTATACCATTAAATTTTTATATGTGGAGATTTTATTAGCTTTTTAACCTACTATGAGTAAATACCACATAATAACTGACTGCACTACGTTAAGACGTACCTTGGACAGATAGCATCAGATTGAGGGCGCTGGACCTTTATGCTAATTAGAGATGTTCAATTAAGAGTTGAGAGAGGTAATTGTGAGGTGAAGTATTACTTTTCGCTATTTCTCAACAGACAAAGTAGTAAAACCCTACTCTAAATACACTTGAGTTAGAAAAAAATTTAGAACTCCCAATGTAGAATCTGTAGAATCCGCAGATGAAACAAAAAGCCGGTAAACAGCTGACGTTATCACCAGCTAAAGGATCGGTTTAAACAATAAAAAATAAACTAACAATTAAAAAGCGATATCCGGAAGAGTTGGTATAAGTAATTCTAAATTAACGCCTCCTCACATACGGGAAAAACTAGACTGTTTCGGGATACACACTCACCCACCAACCCACACACACACACATAGAAATCATCAAAAAAATATCATAAAACAGCATTACGGGTCCTCAAAACATGTAATTCCGTCAAAATCTAGAGATGGAATTTTTTCACGACCTCTATAATTATAGTAAATAAAAATATAAAAATCATTTACCCTTAGTCAATCATTCATTGAATTCAATTATTTATATTATAGTAGAGGTCTCCAATTTACGATTTTTAATAAAAATTAATAATAAAAAAACGAAAATTAATTATTAAAACATAAATTATTTCAAAGTCTGTAATTATTAAATTCTTAAAAAAAAAACTTCAAAAAATATTTAAAATAATTGCAAGAAAACACGGAAATAGACAGTGCAAGATTGAATCTGAAATTTGCATTTTTTTAATATTGCCTGTTTTGGTAGTCTAAGATAGATGTAAAGTTTTTATTATTATAATAAAATGTTTTTTTTTAAAACTGGTGACTGAATTTTTTTAAAATAGAGGCTAGGAATTGCTCAGTGGTTTACGTACTCACCTGTGAACTGATAAGTCTGGGGAGGTGAATAAATCTGAGCATATATTGTAGTCTCTCATATAGGATCGTCAAACGACTTGTTGAAGTGACTTTTGTCTAAAAAGACTTTGTCAAACGGCTTTTACGTTTATGATTTATATTAGAAATAGGTATAAACGTCATACCTCGTAAGATGATCATGGAGTTGGAGCGGTTGCGGACGTTGTCCATCTTCGATCGCAACAAGCCTACTAAGCTGTTTTATATATATACATATATATATCGCTCAGGGTTATAGGTTTGTTGCGATCAAAGATGGACAACGTCCGCAACCGCTCCATTTCTATACCATATGCCCAGAAAGGCTTCAGGACTACGTTGTATATATGTAGTTTGTCTGTTAGCGAAAGTCTTGATTTTGAGTCTAAAAGTCTTATGAGAAGTTTGTAACGTCTGTCAGGAGTTACTTAAACCACAAAACCATCGACACCTAGTGTCACCCATTCAACTGTTAATCAATCTCAGTGTTACTTAACTTATGTTATCTAAAAAAAAAACCACATATTCAACATGACAATGGTCATTGACACTTTTCTATTGGTATTTTTTTTTAAACAAAAAATCATTTTAAAGATTTTTTTTATTGTGAATCATTGACAGTGTAGTTTTCAAAATCTTTCAAATACATTCTTTGGTTAAAATGTTTAAATATTTATGGAAACTGACCTTCCTTCTTATATTAAGAAAATATTATCATTTCTTTAGTAAAGGTTGTTATCAACTCTATTCAAATAGGAAACAAATAGTAGTTCTCTTTTCTAGTATTGGTAACTTAGAAGGAAATCTAGATAATACAATTCTATTCACTAGAAAATCTCAAGATTTCACAAAAAAACACGTTAAACAAAAATCAACGTTTAAACCACAGTAAGAAATCAAAAAACGGACTAAGATCTTTCAACAGAAACAAACGGTCTTCGTCAGATTCAAACTGGTACTGATTAATTTCATTATTAATTTGACTCTGAAAAAGACTATTTGTTTCGTTGAAAGGTCATACTCTTTTTTTTTCAAATTGTTTCAAATTAGGCGTTGATTGTTATTTCACGTTTTTATTGTGAAATCTATATACATACATAGAGGAAACGTTTTTGTCTGTACATTGCTTAAAACTGACTCATTTCAACTTATCTTTATAGTTCAATATATTAGTGAAATGGCATCCACCGTTAGAAAAATTTCTGTCTCTTATCAGTTTGTCCCACAAAATTTTGTCACAAATGAACTAAGCCACCATAAGATGTAGCAAGTTCAAACTATGACAATAGAATTGTATATGTCTAAATTAAAATCTAAGCTTTGAATGAATTGGAAATTCAACGTAAAAGCAAAGTTATGGATCTTTAAAGCACAAAAGTTAGTCACAAGTAAACACCATAAGACATAGCAAACTGAAATATCACAGTAGATTTTTCTATATCTAACTTAAAATCTAAGCTTTTAATGTATTGGAAATTCAACGTAGAAGCGAAGTTATCGACCTTTATGCACAAAATTCTCACTAGTAAACTCAACCACCATGAGATATAACAAGCTAAAACTTTGACAGTAGAGTTGTGTATGTCTAAATTAAAATCTAAGCTTTAAATGGATTGAATATTCAACGTAGAAGTGAAGTTATGGACCTTTATGCACAAAATTGTCACAAGTAAACTCAACCACCATGAGATATAGCAAGCTAAAACTTTGACAGTACAGTTGTGTATGTATAAATTAAAATCTAAGCTCTGAATGTATTGAAAATTTAATCTAAAAGCAAAGTTATGGACCTTTATGCACAAAATTATCACAAGTAACTCAACCACTATGAGATATAGCAAGGTAAAACTTTGACAGTAAAGTTGTATATGTATAAATTAAAATCTAAGCTCTGAATGTATTGAAAATTTAATCTAAAAGCAAAGTTATGGACCTTTATGCACAAAATTATCACAAGTAAACTTAACCACTATGAGATAGAGCAAGCTAAAACTTTGACAGTAAAGTTGTGTATGTATAAATTAAAATCTATGCTCTGAATGTATTGGAAATTTAATCTAAAAGCAAAGTTATGGACCTTTATGCACAAAATTATCACAAGTAACTCAACCACTATGAGATAGAGCAAGCTAAAACTTTGACAGTAAAGTTGTGTATGTATAAATTAAAATCTAAACTCTGAATAGATTGGAAATTTAATCTAAAAGCGAAGTTATGGACCTTTATGCACAAAACTATCACAAGTAACTCAACCACCATGAGATATAGCAAGCTAAAACTTTGACAGTAAAGTTGTGTATGTATAAATTAAAATCTAAGCTCTGAATGGATTGGAAATTTAATCTAAAAGCAAAGTTATGGACCTTTATGCACAAAATTATCACAAGTAACTCAACCACTATGAGATAGAGCAAGCTAAAACTTTGACAGTAAAGTTGTGTATGTATAAATTAAAATCTAAGCTCTGAATGGATTGGAAATTTAATCTAAAAGCAAAGTTATGGACCTTTATGCACAAAATTATCACAAGTAACTCAACCACTATGAGATAGAGCAAGCTAAAACTTTGACAGTAAAGTTGTGTATGTATAAATTAAAATATAAGCTCTGAATGTATTGAAAATTTAATCTAAAAGCAAAGTTATGGACATTTTGCACAAAATTATCACAAGTAAACTTAACCACCAAGAAACATATCGAACAGTAGATTTGTGTATATCTAAGTTTTTTAAGCTGTCAATGGATTGAAAATTCAACGTAGAAGCGAGTTTAAGAACTTTTTTAGCCGTGTTTGGTTAGCTAAATAGGTGTAACAAGTATATATTGTTAGTTGATTTTAAGTTCATTTGCGTTTAAGCTCCCAATAAGAGCTTATTGACAAAAGCGGTTTATAAAGTTCAAGATCTACTATCTATTCAGAATAAATGGCTTTGTGAACGAGTAATTCTCAACCTTTGCTAATAAACAGGAAGGAAAAATCAATAAACAATTTCTTACGCTATGTCAAGCTGAAGAAAGAATGTACAAGACTATCAGTGTGATTAGTTATGAGGAATCAGTTCAATATCTAATTGAATTTTATTCGATTATAATAAATTTGAGTTATACTCAAGTCATGCAGTTATACTCCATGACTGCTCCTTGACTGTCTGCTCATGACTTAAAACTTAATGTAGAGTCACCAATCCTGCTGTGATTTACTAGCAGTAACCAAATTTCATGTTACGAAACTTGAGTTCTCCAAAAATTTGCAACGTCAAAGTGGCTGATATCATTACTAGGTGTATAACTGGGGAGACAGTGTGTATACCAGCGCTTCTTAAACTTGTTTACTTCAGGGCGCACCTATGAAACCAAACCAAAACTTTGGGGCTCACCTATGAAACCAAACCAAAACTTTGGGGCGCACCTATGAAACCAAACCAAAACTTTGGAGCGCACCTATGAAACCAAACCAAAACGTTGGGGCGCATCACTGATTTTAATATAGAAAATTTAGTCTTGTGATTTGATAACAGGAAAATGATTGGAAATTAAAATGTATAGTTTTTTTTTTAAGAAAAAGAAAGAAAGAGAGAGAGAGAGACAGAGAGAGTGAGAGAGAGGGAGGGCTAGTAAAAATGATTTAAATCCCCGAGTAAAGGCACAAATGAAGTATTATCCATTCATGCTTAAAGATTAAAGAAATTTACCTTCCAGTTCAAAATATGAAGTAGCCGAAACTTGACTCAGACTTGAAAACCCCATACTTGGTGTTTTCTCAAATAAATTAAAATGGTGCAAAAACTAAAATATAAATCTGTTATATAAACTTAATCTTCCATTATCTTGGGGCGCACCTGGCTACCTTCCAGGGCGCACCAGTGCGCTCGGGCGCACCGTTTGAGAAGCACTGGTGTATACTATGCATACTATTGATTCCGAGCAACTATCCGTTTCCATTCAAACGATTGTAATGTCCCGTCAGTGTACGTCTTGCAATGACAGTAACTAAGTCGCAAGAGGAAATTACCGTCTTTGCGACGGTAAATCCTCTTGTCGTTGAAAGATCTTGCCAGAAGATTTAAAGGCTTTTTATTGGTTTGACAGACAAACCAATAAGAAACTATAAAATGTTTAGATGATTAGTTCCTTATCATCTAAAAATTTTAACTCTTTAGATCAGTGTTTCCCAAACTTTTTCGAGCGATTGCCCCCTTGGGTCCGTAAACCCTATACTCAACACTCCTTAATAATCAGAATCCTTAGACTAAATAACGAAATGAGTAACATTTTAATAATTAAATTAATATAATGACTAATCGAATATTTATTTATAATCCAGTATATGTATTGTTTCATAGCATATTTATGCAAAAGAATTAATACACAATAAAAGAAACTTAGATGAGAATATACTTTTAACATAAAAATAAATTATCAAAACAAATAATTTTAAGAAACCTTTTCCTAGAAGTTTACATGTCGTGTTTTCACTTGAATTTAGAAATTATATTGCATGAACATTTTCAATTTATGGAAATAGAATTCCAACTCCTTTTTGCATTAGCGCCCCCCCCCCCTCCCCCCCGATATCAAGGTACCGCCCCCCTCACACACTTTGGGAAACACTCATTTAGATGATAGAGTTACAATATAATCCTTTACAGTACCATACATATAACTAATATATACTAATATATATATATATATAAAGCTAATATAGGTGTGTTCTCTAATCGGGGTTTGGTCAATTTTCCAGGATAAAAAATCAAACTCTTCTATCTAACGGTCGATATGTTATTGAATCTGTTATATATATATATATATATATATATTTTATTTTAAAAATTCCGCTGGACCGTTTCTTTTAATTGTATATATATATATATATATATATTTATATATATATATTTGGGTTTATATAAGAAGAAATAAGAGTTTGATTTTTTATCCTGGAAAAGTGACCGAACCCCGATTAGAGAACACACCTATTCTATCTAACGGTCGATATATTATTGAATCTGTTATATAACTAATATATATATATATATATATATATATATATATATATCTCAATGAACAAACCACAATAAGAAATGGGAAAACAAGACTAAGATCTTTCAACCGTAACAAGCGGTCTTCGTCAGAGTCAAAAACCCAACTGACGAAGACCGCTTGTTACGGTTGAAAGATCTTAGTCTTGTTTTCCCATTTTTTATTGTGGTTTGATCATTGATTGTTATTTCACATGTTTATGTGAAATCTTTATATATATATATAAATAATAATAAAAACTATTAACTCTATCATCTAACTCTATCTACCCGAAGGAATTGAAGTGAGTAAGACAAAGGTTTTCTCAAATAGTCAACTATACTTTGCTTGCTTAAGAGTCAGACGTTCCAACTCTTTGTTCTTCCATGAACCTGAAGAACAGACAGCTAATGTGGTAAATACAGAGGAACTTACTTTAACACTTTACACTGTATAGTAGAAAATAATATTTTGTACTATTCCATAATTTGAACTATCTCTGAATTTTGAAAAAGTATTCATCAAAGACAGGCATGTTTGCTATCATAAGCATTATAAATCATGTTATCAACATAAATAATAAAACTTACATATTTTTTTCAAATAAAAGAAAAACAATGACACTGTCTATGTTTGGTTTTCTTTTAATTTATCAGTGTTATATAACCTTACTTACTATAGATAAGCTACATAACACTGATAACGACATCTTAGATCAGTTTCTTTCAAAGATGGTTGACTCCCGAAACCGGTTAAATAGCTCCAGCAGTAGTATGCGAGAGAAAATTTAGAAATTTATTCTATTTCTAATATCTATCATGCCAATCTCAGTATTTTTAACCATATACATGAATATAAAAACATAATGTTCAATTTTATTGATACAAATCTTATTTTGCAATAAGTTTTACTCTAAAAGTTTTTATAATATCTCCAAAAAAAATTTTGGGACTGATTCTTTATATTTTTTAAGAATTCATTTAATTATCAGTTTTTCTATAATAATAATTCCATATTTTAAAAATTAGTTATCAATTTATATATTCTGTGCAATAAGATAGGAAATAAGTAATTACTATTAAAATATTACATTTTCATTCAGCATTGTAGTATTATATTATTTCAGAATTTCAAAGGAAATATGTTTAATTTTTAAGGGAGGGAGTTAAAGAGATCAAAATGGTAAAAGTTAATGCATATGTAGGCATACACTGATTTGAGGTTATTGATATCGGAGATAAAAAAGAAGCCTTGGACCAAAACGTTCCAGAAATATCCTACCTCTCATTTGAAGCACAGGAAGCTTTGAAAAATGGTATAAAGATTGGTCAAGTACAGGGAATGTTGAGACGACTAGATTGTTTTGAGCAGACTAAAATATCGTTACAACAAACCAGGTGACGAAATAAATCAATGTATAACTAAACATGAGGGGTAGTAATCGAGTTATTAAGCTCATGGGTTGTAATCGAGTTATTAAGCTCATGGGTAGTAATCGAGTGATTAAGCTCATGGGTGGTAATCGAGTTATTAAGCTCATGGG
>JAPFBL010001180.1:0-25545 GCA_026182355.1 Hermatobates lingyangjiaoensis | reverse complement strand
TATAAATTTAATGGTATAAACAACGCGGTTCGAACACGTATGTTCTTCCTCAGGCATTAACTAAGGGTGAGTGTCTGTGCTACAACTCCAATTGTACTTTAGACTTTCTTTAGCTTTTCACTCTTCAATGAGTAAATACCACATAATAACTGATTGCACTACGTTAGAAGAAGTATTCATTTAACGATAGCTATATAGCAAGATATGAGAGATTCAGACCAATAATTCTACAGGAAATAGATTTGGAGGAAAATCAGAACGAAATTCAAAATGTTGATAATTTATGACGATGTTTGAAAAGATAACATGACTGTAATCGAATGAATTTAAATTTCTGTATAAAAATAAATATTAAACAAAAATGTGTAAATCTACTTAATGTACTTGAAGCCCTCTCCCCTGAGAATAAGCCCTAGCATGGATTTTGACCTAAAAATAAAGTAAGACAGTGTATTATTTTAGAAAAAAAAACCTTGTACCCTCTAAACCTATTTATTTGAAAAGTTTTCTGAATATTTATGTTTACTGAAATTTTTTATAAAGTCAAATCTATTTATTTTTTAGAATGGTTAAATAATTAGTATAACAATTAAATTTTATATTAAATAAAAGATAATTCTTTGTATTCACAAAAGAAATATCGATATATTTTTTATTAAACATTTTATGATAAGAATGCGTTTAACTATCAAAAATTATTAAATTAGTTCATTTATTATTTTATTTAGTATTGTCAGTCTATAGTCTTGTTTAATATAAAATTATTTATTTATCAGAGAAATAAAAAGACACTGTTGAAACGAAGTCGTGAAATAGAGCAAGGGTCTTCAACCGGTGGGTCGCAAAAGGGTTAAACGGGCGTCGCGAAATCTTTGAAATTGTTTATTTTTAAATAGAAAATAAAGGACTAAATGAAATAAATAATTAATTCACAGCAATCTCATTAAAGTAATTATTGATCATTTTTTTTTACTTTACTATAAGTAAAGTATAGTGATCGTGAAAAAATTCGATCTCGAGATTTTGACGGAATTACATGTTTTGAGGTCCCAGAAGTCGTTTTATGACGTTTTTACGATGATGTCTGTGTGTGTGTGGGTGGGTGGGTGGGTGGGTGGGTGCGTGTGTTAGCATTGCTTGTTACCACGCTACGGTCCAGAATCTTTGATGGATCAAGTTGATATTTTACACAAAAATGGGCCCCATTTAGACGAAGATCCCTATTGTTTGGGAAGAATTATGCATGATGGGAAAGTCACTTTTTTTGCCAAAAACCGATTTTTTTTAAACATTTATTTCTCCTAAACTGATAACCCTAGAGTTTTGAAATTTTGACATTATCTTTGAGGTTCAAATGCAACAAACGAAAAATATATTCAGAATTTTAAAACAACAGGAAATATTTTTTTTTTCAATAAAATGTAAAAATTTTGACTTATAATTCAATCTCAAACCTTGTGAGAGCGATACAAGCCATACTGTTTGATGGATCAAAATGAAACTATGCCTAAAAATAGAACATTATGTGGAGAATGAGTTGAAATATTTTTTTCGAAAATTACATTCGCTAAAGGGGCGTTACAGTACGATTTGTGTTTTCAGAAAATGTTTTTTTGACGCTAAATAGCTCGTTAAAAAATATTGAAAATTTGACCAAAAATGGAACAAAAAATTAGCAATTCATAAAAAAAAAATCATGGAGTTTCAATTACGGGAAAGAGCAATAACGATATAAAACTCTTTGTTTATCCTAGACTAAGAGATCACCTGCTATACTTGTCGAATTTTTTGTATTTTTACTTTACTATAAGTAAAGTATAGTGATCGTGAAAAAATTCGATCTCGAGATTTTGACGGAATTACATGTTTTGAGGTCCCAGAAGTCGTTTTATGAAGTTTTTAACGATGATGTCTGGTGTGTGTGGGTGGGTGGGTGGGTGGGTGGGTGCGTGGGTGGGTGCGTGTGTTAGCATTGCTTGTTACCACGCTACGGTCCAGAATCTTTGATGGATCAAGTTGATATTTTACACAAAAATGGGCCCCATTTAGACGAAGATCCCTATTGTTTGGGAAGAATTATGCATGATGGGAAAGGTCACTTTTTTTGCCAAAAACCGTTTTTTTTAAAAACATTTATTTCCTAACTAAAACTATAACCCTAGAGTTTTGAGATTTTGACATTATCTTTGAGGTTTACAAATGGAACAAACGAAAAATATATTCAAAATTTTATATCAACAGGAAATATTTTTTTTTCAATAAAATGTAAAAATTTTGACTTATAAATCAATCTCAAACCTTGTTGAGAAACGATACAACCATACTGTTTGACGGACAAGAATGAAACTATGCCTATAAATAGAACATTATATGGACAATGAGTTGAGATATTTTTTTCTAAAATTACATTCGCTAAAGGGGCGTTAAGAGTACGAATTTGTTGTTTTCAGAAAATGTTTTTTTGACGCTAAACGGCTCGTTAAAAAATTATGAAAATTTGACCAAAAATGGAAACAAAAAATTAGCAATTCATAAAAAAAAAATCATGAAGTTTCAATTACGGAAAAGAGCAATAACGATATAAAAAACCTTTGTTTATCCTAGACTAAGAGATCACCTGCTATACTTGTCGAATTTTTTGTATTTTTTTACATTGTTTACATTGACTTAGAAATTTTTTGAGCGAATCCACTGAGATAAAAATTGATGTTTCTAATGGAAAAATGAAAATATATTATTGACTTTAAGAGATGTAAGAGGAATAATATTGTGCAGGTAAATGATAACACTCATTAAAAAAAAAAAATCGTATATAAGTTATTTGACAAAAGGGGAAGGAAAATGATTTATTAAATACTAAGAAGCCATAAAATTCCCAGTATAATAATTCTGTTTAAAAACCAAAAATGTAAAAGATAATTCAAAATAAAAATCTTTCGTTTAGAGATTAATAACTGTAATTATCGGACATCTTTAATTAACAAATCACCTTAAAACAACATTTTCCTTCGCTGTTTAAGATGTTTTTCAGAGAAAAAAAAGGTATTTTACTGTTTTAAATTTGAAAATTTTACATTAAATATTCAATTAGAAGGATGTTAAGTAAACGATGTAAGAAATCTACTGGCTATTTGAACAATAGCCTGTTCTCTTGTAGGATAATATTTTCGTTTCAAGAAATGTTCACATTGGTTTTTCAAAAATGATATTACTGCTGTTTATACTAATGAAATTATTTGCAAAAAAAATTATTTGTGATGTACAAAAATTAAGCTTAAAATTGATATGTCCTTTCAATCACTATCTTACTACCTCACGAATGCAATGCTAATAATTATTAATTTAAAACTTAAAGAATTATTTTTAATTGTTTAATTGGCTTAAAAATTGGAGGACCCGTTATTTTTAATTCTTCAAAGAAATTTTTGACAATTATTAAACTTATTTAAATAAAAAGTATTATTGTTTAAGGATAAAGGAAAATTTTTTTACCTTTTTACCCAAGAACTTAAAAATTTTTTGACTTCCATGGTAAAATGGATTTTTCTAATAAAAATTAAAATTATTATTGAACTTAAAAAAATGTAAAGGGAATTTTAATTTATTATTACCATGTAAAAAAATACCCCAAGGAAAAAATTTTAATTTCCTTGTTTTTTCCATTATGAATGGATTTTTTTCAAATTAAAACTTGCTTTAAAAATTTATTATAATTGCCTTTTGAAGAAAATTAAAAAATTATAAATTTCTAATTTTGTTTTTTAATTTATCTTAAACCAATTATAAAGAAAGTAGGAAAATGGACCCCTCAAGAAAAATTTTATATTTTTTTGACGAAAAAAAGTTTTTTAATAATTTTTAGCAATTTTATTATTTAATTTTTCAAAATTGTTTCCAAAAAATTTAATTTTTCAATTTCCAATTTTACCTTTGTAGATGGAAACTTATTTCTAAATAAATTTGTTTTTATATACCAAAGAAATTTAACAATTAAACATGAAAAAGGTAACACTTAATTTTAAAATTTGAATATTTATTTTTTTTACAAAGAATGGAAAAAGGGAAAAAGGCAATTTTTAATTTTGAATAAGATTTTTAAGAAACTTTTAACATGTTTTTGGCGGCAACTTTGGTTTCCAAAAAATTAATGTTTTCAATTCTCCATTTAACCCCATTTTAATTTACGGGAGGTTTAAAAAATTAATGTTTTATAACTAAGAAATTTGACATTAAAAAGTTTACCTTAAGTAAAGGTAAGTTAAAGGATCCCGATTTTTAATTTGGTTGGAAATTTTTAGGTTCCCACAAAGAATCCAATTTTTTGGGCGTCAAAAAGGGCCAATGTAAAAAAAGTTGGGTCCCGGTTGCAATAGGGAATTAGAAGAGAGAGGCTTTACATTCCAAGCTACTGGCAACCATGCCCCCCCCCCCCCCCCCCCGGGCATTAGACTAATTAGATGACACTACAAATAAACACACTCTTCACACAAAGAACAAAGAAAATCAACTTTCAGTAAAACCCAGCATAATAATATAATGATTTGCGTTCTTCCCTATTTGCCAATATTCATAAGATATATTTTTTTCTTAATATGCATTTATTTTATAAAAGCAATAAAAAAAACAATATCATTAAAAAAAATATCCATATATCAAAGTTAAAATCCATAGTTGTAATACCAGATTTATCAATTACTACCTCTCTATTACCCATCGTGTAAAAAAATGTAAACAATAAACAAAATTGTCGTAGTAATAGTGCTAATTGTAAAAACACATATTATAGTCCTGAAGATGATTTAAATATAGGTCTAAATGTCGGCCAGTGAAGTAGTTTCATCCATAAGACCTCAACACTCAAAAAAGAAAAATATTACATCATATGAATGTGATAAAAGTATCTACCGTGAAATAGAAACAAAATAAAATGTTTATTAGGAATCGGTCAGTTCTTCAAGTTTATAATAATATAAGTAAAATATAGAGAATTCTCGACTTACATTAGTGTCCTTTTTTTTCACTTTTACATTCAAAATGTTTATATAAAACAGCTAAAAAAAAAAAGAAATAACAAATTTCAAAATTATAAAATAAAATGTTTGTAAGCGTGAATTTGAATTTACTTAGAGTACCGCTGAGAAACGTAACTAAATTTGAATCAAACTCCCTTTGAAATGACAAATTTTGCTTGAATTTAATTTATGTATTTGAAATAAAATGTTTGTTATTTTATAACGTTATGTTTATAATATATGATTTAGGGGTGTATAATAAGATACGGTAATTGAATTAATGGATGTATAGTACAGTCAATGATCAAACCACAATAAGAAATGGGAAAACAAGACTAAGATCTTTCAACCGTAACAAGCGGTCTTCGTCAGAGTCAAAAACCCAACTCGATTTGGGTTTGTTACAAAGACAGCTTGTTACGGTTGAAAGATCTTAGTCTTGTTTTCCCATTTCTTATTGTGGTTTGATCATTGATTGTTGTTTCACGTGTTTATATGAAATCTTTTTATCGTATAGTACAGTATGAACAGTATACATTACTAAAACAGTAATAAGTTACGTTTATTTCTAGCTTACATTCAGCCGTTCGGAACGTAACTAAAACACATGTCCAAAATTGTCTGTATAGTTGTATCTGTCTAATTTTTTTTTATTTAATTTTAATGTTAAATTAACTTATACAAACTACATACGACAAAACCTAAGTTATAACCTTCCTCACTGTTAACTAACATTGTAGTGGTAACACTGGTACAACTATTTCTCCATTATCATAAATCAAACGACTTTTATACCAACAAACTTTCTGAGAAATAGATGAACCCACTAAGTCTTTCAGTACATTTAGTATTTCTCTATAACTGTGAAGACGAACCTATGACACGCGTGTCAGTGCTGACACGCAAGCTCATTTATGGTGACAGGCATCTTCAAGGATAAATAAATACATAATTAAAATATTTGTCTCTCATAACAGCCAGATTTGGTGATAATAATATTGTTACTTACATAAATAATAATTAATAATTAATTATTAATATGTATTAAACATATTGTCTTAATGTTGGTATTAATATAAAAATGTAACAAGTAAATTTTATATATAATATATATATTTTTTTTTTTGAAACAGTCCTTCGTTAATACATGTGTTATTGTTTTTTTAATTAATTTCTTGGATATCTTATAAACATGAAAGTCGGAAGAAATATAATCATTGAAAACAAAACGTATGGTGAGTTGATGTTCCTTGTTCCTGGTGAATTTAAAAGACTCTTAAGGGATTTGGAAAAGTTATCCAAAAAATTAATTAAAAAAACAATAGGCTGGAAATTCAATTATATATATACAACTAAAAAATGATTGATCGGGATGCGGTCAGTTTCTTCCACTTTCAATTCAAACTCTCATTGCCGACGTTTCGATTTTATTTAAAATCTTTTTCCAAATGCCTACAAACAGAGGAAAACAAGAATTTTAATACGTACATTTTTTTTTTTAAACACAAACAAAAGAAGTACACTATGAAAAATTAAATACAATCTTGAGTATTAGGATAACAATGACAGAGTAATAAAAAAAAAAAAAAAATTATTATTCTGTCATTGTTATCCTAATACTCAAGATTGTATTTAATTTTTCATAGTGTACTTCTTTTGTTTGTGTTTTAAAAAAAAAAATGTACGTATTAAAATTCTTGTTTTCCTGTGTTTGTAGGCCTTTGGAAAAAGATTTTAAATAAAATCGAAACGTCGGCAATGAGAGTTTGAATTGAAAGTGGAAGAAACTGACCGCATCCCGATCAATCATTTTTTAGTTGTATATCTGTCACACGGTCGAGAAGTTATTAGTGTTTTTTTTTATATATATATATATATAATTAAATATATATATATATAAATTAAAAGAAACGGTCCAGCGAACTTTTTTAAATAAAATTAAATTGAAAACGAAGGAAAAACACAGGAATAACTCACATCGATATTTGAAATAAATTTGAAATATCGATGTGAGTTATGTTGTGTTTTCTGTGTGTTTCCCTTCGTTTTGAATTTATTTTTTAATATATATAATATATATATATAATAAATAAAAAGGAAACAACAGAAAGCACAGACATAACTCACATCGATATTTCGACAATCGTCGTCATCAGGAGGTGCGAAGAGCGAAGAGTCCCGCAGGAAGACATACTGAGTACCCCTTCCTTCCGTCTTTCTTCGCAAATTGATGACGACGATTGTCGAAATATCGTGTAGTTATGTCTGTGTCTTTTCTGTGTGTTTCCTTCGTTTTTATTTTATTGAAAAATCCGCTGGACCGTTTTTTAATTGTGGTATATATATATATATATATTATATATATATATATATAACAAATTCAATAATATCAACTGTTGGATAGAATAGGTGTATTAATGTAATCGGGATTCGGTCAATTTTCCAAGATCAAAATCAAACTCTCAATGCCGACGTTTCGGTTTTATTTAAAACCTTTTTCATAGGCAGAAGTCAGAATTTTTGAATTAAAAAAAATGATGGTATTTACATTATATAAAATGAAGTAACAATAATAGTTAGTGAACTAACATCTTAACTGGTCAAAAAAACTTGGACCAGACTTTTGGAAACAGACAAGTCTGGTCTAAGTTTTTATTGAGTTGGAAAAGTACCGGGCTTTAAGCCTTGCAGTTAATCAATCATTAAATTCTCTCGAACTAACAACTGGAGCCCATTCTCAGAATATTGTCAGGCTGTGGAGCTCTGAGAAGTGGGGAAAACAATATCAAAGTGCATTAAAGAATCATTGTCTAGATTCATACTTCACTAAAATAAGATTAATCCAACAGCATTTCCTGTTCATGATTTCTTGGAAATCTTACTATACTTGTGAAATAAGGCTTCTACATTGCCTTAACAGTGTTTTCAATCTATTAAATTTATTTCAAAAAAAACTTGTCCATTTTTATCATTTGAGATATCCCTTTTTATCCATGTTTTATCAATTAAGAGAAAAAACATTTTATGGATAAGAAACATTTAATTAAAGAAACTCTTTCAATGATCAATCCTTCTCCAGATATGCAATCAGTTATTTACTCATCGTAAATACGACATAATTCAGACACTAATACTTGATGAATGCCTGAAGAAGAAGACTAAGTGTTCGAAACGCGTTGTTGATATTATTAAATTTATATACAAAAAGCTTTCACATAAACACGTGAAATAACAATCAATGATCAAACCACAATAAGAAATGGGAAAACAAGACTAAGATCTTTCAACCGTAACAAGCGGTCTTCGTCAGAGTCAAAAACCCAACTGAACACTAGATGCAGAAAACACTCTTCTCAAACTCCTCACCAGATGTTTTCTGCATCTAGTGTTCAGTTGGGTTTTTGACTCTGACGAAGACCGCTTGTTACGGTTGAAAGATCTTAGTCTTTTTTCTCATTTTTTATTGTGGTTTGATCATTAAATTTATATATGTGGAGACCGTTTCATTAACTTTATTACCCTACAATCATAATAGATATTTAGAATAATAGTCGGTTATGGAAAAAACACACAAGTAAAAAGAAAATCTGATTCATATTTCAAGGACCGTAGCTAAATTAAAATTGAAGATATTTTGAATTTACATTTTGTTTCGATTTGGCTGTCTAAAAACATTAACTGCTGCTCGCAACTTTGATCGAACTGTGCTTTTTCTTTTCTCATCATCTGTATCAATACTAAAAGTAGTTAAATAAAATGAAAAACTTCTTAAGATCAAATAATTCCTCAAAAACAATTAGCAATTAATAATATTAGTTATTAAGTGGGCGGAGTCCATCTGGCCTTAATCAAAAGAGACAATACTTCATTTAATTAGTCCCTTGTCTTTGCATTTCATTTTTCATTATCGAATACCCTTTGTTATCCTTTATTATTTAATTACTTTATTTATTTAATATTATTATTTGTATTCTCATAGCTTAGTCCGTACTTATATTTATGTATCAATTCCTCTGTTCATCCCTCAAGTTTTTCTTTTATTTATTTATTTTTTCATATTTCACCAATTTCATTTAATTATATATTGATTCCTGTTTACCTATTTCTCTGTGACCGTGTGCGCATGCGGTAACACTGTTGGTCTCCTTTCTGTTGCTTCGCAAGAACAATAGAAGTAAACAACTAAAAAGATTATGTTCACAGAAAGGGTTCTTGAGGATTTTGGTCATAAAAAATCAACTATTGCTTATATGCTGACGTTTCGCCAAAAGTTTAGCATTTTCAAGGCTTGTTTTAGAGGAAACGCCATTTAACCGTCCATGCTTTTATCTAGCAGCATCATAACAGATGTTTGCTGTTTCTTCTAAAACAAGCCTTGATAATGCCAAAAAACTTTTGGCGAAACGTCAGCAATAATCTGGAGTTGAATTTCTTAAAATGAAAAAAATCCTCCAAAAACCCCTTCTGTGAACTTGAAAAATCCCTGGTCTAGACGCTATATCAATAAAAAGATTATAACGCAGAACTAAAAAAAATTAAAACAAAGAACCTTATAACTAATAGCTTAGGTTTAAAGAATATTTTAAAAAAAAAAGTAAAGTAAATATTAAGGTAGATAATCGAATTTCTCTATAGATTTGTTGACTCCCTGAAAGCCATATATGTTCTAACTTGGTGCAGTCAGTTATTATGTGGTATTTACTCATTGTAGGTTAAAAAGTTAATGAAATGGTCTCCACATTAACAATTTAATGGTATAAACAACGCGTTTCGAACACGTAGTGTTCTTCCTCAGGCACTAACTAAGGGTCAGTACCACAGACACTCACACTTAGTTTATGGCTGAGGACGAACACTACGTGTTCGAAACGCGTTGTTTAAACCATTAAATTATTAAATGTGGAGACCATTTCATTAACTTTTAATCCTAGAACCATACATGCGTTTGATTTCTACCTAAAACTTTACACCCTTTTGTTTTTACTCGTTTTCTCTCCTGTATTTGATTTAGTAATCATTAGTAATGATGTAGTGCATTATCATAATGAAAAACACAATCATTACTGAGCTTATTTGACAAGTGAATTAATAAATACTTCTTTATAACATTAGCAAACATATTACTTTCAAAACTAATTATTTTCCATTAAATAAAGAAAGAGACAGCTTAGATTTAAAAACTTCACCAAAACACAATACACAACTTTATTACTAATAAACTAAGCTGCAAAGTTGGTGTTTTGTTTAAATTAAAAACACAAACTCTTTTCTAATACCAAAGAAATTCAGTCTTACCAAATTAAAAATTATTTCTTTTTCATTTCAAAGTTAAGTTGTGATGCTTTATTTAACTTTGACAACAAATGATGTCAAACTTCACTTATAATGAACTTCACTTAAAATCTTTAAATCTAAAGTCATTTAAACTAAATTTTGAATTAATTAAAAGTCATTACATTCAATTAAACGTAATATAATCAGACATAAGTGCTCATTTAGTTGAAATGCATAACTCAGTTCTTCTTGCAACAGAAAATACTGTACTATGTTTGTCAAAGGAATTTTATAGCTTTATTACAATTTATAATGACAGATTTCAGTATATTAAATATATATTGTAATAAAATTATATCTTTTTACTTAATCAAAAGTATACGCAGTTCATAAGGTACACAGTACTTAACACTGTTTGGGTTTCCAATCATCAATATCTCAGTTGAACCGTTATTATTTAATTATTGAACTCTTGAGTTTGAAACTTGAGTAATTATTAAAAAAACTTGAGTGTTTTGGGTGAAAAATCATCTTTATTGAATTGTACATTTAGTGTTATCTAAATAAGCGATTTAACGGAGACGCTCATCTTTAGCATTCTTCCTGACTTCTACTCCTGATACAGGCGGAGTTACTATTTTCACATCTTAACACGTTTAATTTTGATCATTAGATAAAAGTTTATCAAAAAAACTTTGAAGCTAATGAAAAGCATTCATTTGGGGGGGGGGGGGGGGAAAAAAAAGCAAGAAGTAATGAAAATAAAAAAATCACGTAATTTAAAGAGATTTTGTACCCTCTAAACATATTTATTTGAAAAGTTTTCTGAATATCCATGTTTACTGAAATTTTTTTATAAAGTCAAATCTATTTATCTTTTACAATGGTTAAATAATTAGTATAACAATTAAATTTTAGATTAAATAAAAGATAATTCTTTGTATTTACAAAAGAAATATCAATATATTTTCTATTAAACATTTTATGATAAGAATGCGTTTAACTATCAAAAATTATTAAATTAGTTCATTTATAATTTATTTAGTATTGTCAGTCTATAGTCTTGTTTAATATAAAATTATTTATTTATCAGAGAAATAAAAAGTCACTCTTGAAACGAAGTCGTGAAATAGAGCAAGGGTCTTCAACCGGTGGGTCGCAAAAAGGTTAAACGGGCGTCGCGAAATCTTTGAAATTGTTTATTTTTAAATAGAAAATAAAGGACTAAATGAAATAAATAATTAATTCACAGCAATCTCATTAAAGTAATTATTGATCATTTTTTTTACTTTACTATAAGTAAAGTATAGTGATCGTGAAAAAATTCGATCTCGAGATTTTGACGGAATTACATGTTTTGAGGTCCCAGAAGTCGTTTTATGACGTTTTTACGATGATGTCTGTGTGTGTGTGGGTGGGTGGGTGGGTGAGTGTGTTAGCATTGCTTGTTACCACGCTACGGTCCAGAATCTTTGATGGATCAAGTTGATATTTTACACAAAAATGGGCCTCATAAAGACGAAGATCCCAATTGTTTGGGAAGAATTATGCATGATGGGAAAGTCACTTCTTTTGCCAAAAACCGTTTTTTTTAAAACACTTATTTCTCCTAAACTGATAACCCTAGAGTTTTGAAATTTTGACATTATCTTTGAGGTTTCAAATGCAACAAACGAAAAATATATTCAGAATTTTAAAACAACAGGAAATATTTTTTTTCACTAAAATGTAAAAATTTTGACTTATTCAATCTCAAACCTTGTGAGAGCGATACAAGCCATACTGTTTGATGGATCAAAATGAAACTATGCCTAAAAATAGAACATTATGTGGAGAATGAGTTGAAATATTTTTTTCGAAAATTACATTCGCTAAAGGGGCGTTACAGTACGATTTGTGTTTTCAGAAAATGTTTTTTTGACGCTAAATGGCTCGTTAAAAAATATTGAAAATTTGACCAAAAATGGAACAAAAAATTAGCAATTCATAAAAAAAAAATCATGAAGTTTCAATTACGGGAAAGAGCAATAACGATATAAAACTCTTTGTTTATCCTAGACTAAGAGATCACCTGCTATACTTGTCGAATTTTTTGTATTTTTTTACATTGTTTACATTGACTTAGAAATTTTTTGAGCGAATCCACTGAGATAAAATTGATGTTTCTAATGGAAAAATGAAAATATATTATTGACTTATAAGAGATGTAAGAGGAATAATATTATTACATGTAAAAAATCACCGCCAACGAACATAAATTAATTTCCTCTGTCTTCCATGGTATGATGGATTTGTCTCATAAACTGCTTTAATAAATCTATATATTGCACTCTTGAGCAAAACTTAATAACAGTTATAGTTTCTTCATCTTTGTGAATTGTAGTATCTTACCATGATATTGAAATGTGAGGAATGGACTCTTTCCTCAAGAAAGAGGATTTATATTTGTTGACGAATATCCAGTTTTTTCACTATTCTAGTCTAATAGTTGATATTTATTATTTTCAAAAATTAGAAACTTCCAGCTATAAAAGCTTTATATTATACTGAATTGCCGATTTTGACTTTGAATGGAGTATGGAAAACTTGATAATTACTATAATTTGTTTTCTCAATATACATCAAAGCAACCTTATAACAGAGTACAGCAGCATGAAAAAGGTAACACTCGCTCAGAGTAAATTTGAATATACGTTTTTTGACAGATGAAAAGAAAAGCAATTTTTATTGAATAGATTTTTTAGACAATTCTTATTATTTACATGTTTTGCGCAACTTTGTTTCCAAAAAAATTAATGTTTTCATTCTCCATTTAATCATATCCCATTTAGATATTTACGTTATGTTTAAATGAGACGTTATGTTTTATATACTCAAGAAATTTGACATTAAGTTACTTATAGTAAAGTAGAGTGTAGGCCACTCCAGATTTTTTAATTTGTTGTTAAATTTTATTTTTGTTCTCACTAAAGAATCGCGAATAAATTTGGGCGTCAAAAATGGGTCGCGATGTAAAAAAAGTTGAAGATCCCGTGCAATAGAGGATTAGAAGAGAGAGGGCTTTACATTCCAAGCTACTGGCAACCATGCCCCCCCCCCCCCCCCCCCCCCCGGGCATAGACTAATTAGATGACACTACAAATAAACACACTCTTCACACAAAGAACAAAGAAAATCAACTTTCAGTAAAACCCAGCATAATAATATAATGATTTGCTTTCTTCACTATTTGCCAATATTCATAAGATATATTTTTTTCTTAATATGCATTTATTTTATAAAAGCAATAAAAAAAACAATATCATTAAAAAAAATATCCATATATCAAAGTTAAAATCCATAGTTGTAATACCAGAATTATCAATTACTACCTCTCTATTACCCATCGTGTAAAAAAATGTAAACAATAAACAAAATTGTCGTAGTAATAGTGTTAATTGTAAAAACACATATTATAGCCCTGAAGATGATTTAAATATAGGTCTAAATGTCGGCCAGTGAAGTAGTTTCATCCATAAGACCTCAACACTCAAAAAAGAAAAATATTACATCATATGAATGTGATAAAAGTATCTACCGTGAAATAGAAACAAAATAAAATGTTTATTAGGAATCGGTCAGTTCTTCAAGTTTATAATAATATAAGTAAAATATAGAGAATTCTCGACTTACATTAGTGTCCTTTTTTTTCACTTTTACATTCAAAATGTTTATATAAAACAGCTAAAAAAAAAAAGAAATAGCAAATTTCAAAATTATAAAATAAAATGTTTGTAAGCGTCAATTTGAATTTGCTTAGAGTACCGCTGAGAAACGTAACTAAATTTGAATCAAACTCCCTTTGAAATGACAAATTTTGCTTGAATTTAATTTATGTATTTGAAATAAAATGTTTTGTTATTTTATAACGTTATGTTTATAATATATGATTTAGGGGTGTATAATAAGATACGGTAATTGAATTAATGGATGTATAGTACAGTATGAACAGTATACATTACTAAAACAGTAATAAGTTACGTTTATTTCTAGCTTACGTTCAGCCGTTCGGAACGTAACTAAAACACATATCCAAAATTGTCTGTATAGTTGTATCTATCTAATTTTTTTTTATTTAATTGTAATGTTAAATTAACTTATACAAACTACATATGACAAAACCTAAGTTATAACCTTCCTCACTGTTAACTAACATTGTAGTGGTAACACTGGTACAACTATTTCTCCATTATCATAAATCAAACGACTTTTATACCAACAAACTTTCTGAGAAATAGATGAACCCACTAAGTCTTTCAGTACATTTAGTATTTCTCTATAACTGTGAAGACGAACGTGTCAGTGCTGACAAGCAAGCTCATTTATGGTGACAGGCATCTTCAAGGATAAATAAATACATAATTAAAATATTTGTCTCTCATAACAGCCAGATTTGGTGATAATAATATTGTTACTTACATAAATAATAATTAATAATTAATTATTAATATGTATTAAACATATTGTCTTAATGTTGGTATTAATATAAAAATGTAACAAGTAAATTTTATATATATATATATATATATTTTTTTTTTGAAACAGTCCTTCGTTAATACATGTGTTATTGTTTTTTTAATTAATTTCTTGGATATCTTATAAACATGAAAGTCGGAAGAAATATAAGCATTGAAAACAAAACGTATGGTGAGTTGATGTTCCTTGTTCCTGGTGAATTTAAAAGACTCTTAAGGGATTTGGAAAAGTTATTCAAAAAATTAATTTAAAAAACAATAGGCTGGAAATTCAATTATATATATATATATATATATATATATATATACACTTTAACACATAGAAAAGAACACAGAAAGACACTACAGAACTCACTTCGATATTTCGACATCCGTCGTCATCGGGAAGAAGTGCGAAGTACTCGCGTTGAGAAGCAAACTACTACTGGCCTCCAGAGTGACTCGTGGAACCACCGCAATGCTGCTCCCCAGCGGAGGAGAGGAAAAATAGAAATCCTTCCAATATTTATTTAGAAAACAAGATAAAAAATATATAAAATACGAAATAATAATAATAAAAAATAAATAATAATAAAATAATAATAATAATAAAATAATAATAATAATAATAATAAAATAATAATAATAATAATAATAATAATAAAATAAAATAAAAAATAATTAACGGTACAGGTTGAGACCAGGAGGAGAACGAGCCCCAAGGAGGCATATGAATGCCTCTTCGGAAGCTCTAAGGGTGACATGGGGATTAGACTCGGGGATTTGTTTGAGGATTTGTACCCTGAAACAATCATTGAAAGGGAGGTCATGGGAATTAGCATGGATAGCTATGGGTAGGTCTCTGCACTGACCAACGGACGCCCTGTGATTGTTCATACGCAGGCTCAGCTTGGTTGAAGCCAAGCCAACGTAAAAAGCATCACATCGAGTACACTCCAAACGGTAAACGCAGTTACAGGAAGTGCAAGATGTATCAGAAGGAACAGGATAGGAGTCGTTACTGAGAGGGGAAGTAAAGTAAGGACTGGAGTTAATTAGGGGACAGGTTTGGCAGTTACGGCGTTCACATCGCTTCATCCCTCTGCTAGCACAGGGGCTGTTGGAAATATGGGTAAAAATGGATTTCAGGTTGGAAGGTCTACGGTAGGAGAAAGTAGGGGACTGACTGAAAATAGGAGAAGTAGACGAAGAAGAAGAAAGTATAGGAAAGAACTCCCTAATAACAGCGCCGAGCCTGTGGGAGCCTGGGAAAAAAGTAGAAATGAAGGGAGTAGTAATTCTACGATCCCTTCTAGCTGTAGGGCGGTGAATACTCTCAGCAGGAACGACGGAACTGTTGATTATATTACGAGGGTATCCTCGTTCAATAAATTTTTCTTTTAATAGATTAATTTGTTGGGTTCTACTATATATATAATATATATATACAACTAAAAAATGATTGATCGGGATGCGGTCAGTTTCTTCCACTTTCAATTCAAACTCTCATTGCCGACGTTTCGATTTTATTTAAAATCTTTTTCCAAAGGCCTACAAACACAGGAAAACAAGAATTTTAATACGTACATTTTTTTTTTTTTTAAACACAAACAAAAGAAGTACACTATGAAAAATTAAATACAATCTTGAGTATTAGGATAACAATGACAGAATAATAATTTTTTTTTTTTTTTTTTTTTTATTAATCTGTCATTGTTATCCTAATACTCAAGATTGTATTTAATTTTTCATAGTGTACTTCTTTTGTTTGTGTTTAAAAAAAAAAATGTACGTATTAAAATTCTTGTTTTCCTGTGTTTGTAGGCCTTTGGAAAAAGATTTTAAATAAAATCGAAACGTCGGCAATGAGAGTTTGAATTGAAAGTGGAAGAAACTGACCGCATCCCGATCAATCATTTTTTAGTTGTATATCTGTCACACGGTCGAGAAGTTATTAGTGTTTATATATATATATATATACAATTAAAAGAAACGGTCCAGCGAACTTTTTTAAATAAAATAAATTGAAAACGAAGGAAACACACAGACATAACTCACATCGATATTTGAAATATCGATGTGAGTTATGTCTGTGTCTTTCTGTGTGTTTCCTTCGTTTTGAATTTATTTTATATATATATATATATATATATATATATATATATATATATAACAAATTCAATAATATATCAACTGTTGGATAGAATAGGTGTATAATGTAATCGGGATTCGGTCAATTTTCCAAGATCAAAATCAAACTCTCAATGCCGACGTTTCGGTTTTATTTAAAACCTTTTTCATAGGCAGAAGTCAGAATTTTTGAATTAAAAAAAATGATGATATTTACATTATATAAAATGAAGTAACAATAGATAGTTAGTGAACTAACATCTTAACTGGTCAAAAAAACTTGGACCAGACTTTTGGAAACAGACAAGTCTGGTCTAAGTTTTTATTGAGTTGGAAAAGTACCGGGCTTTAAGCCTTGCAGTTAATCAATCATTAAATTCTCTCGAACTAACAACTGGAGCCCATTCTCAGAATATTGTCAGGCTGTGGAGCTCTGAGAAGTGGGGAAACAATATCAAAGTGCATTAAAGAAGCATTGTCTAGATTCATACTTCACTAAAATAAGATTAATCTAACAGCATTTCCTGTTCATGATTTCTTGGAAATCTTACTATACTTGTGAAATAAGGCTTCTACATTGCCTTAACAGTGTTTTCAATCTATTAATTTATTTCAAAAAAAACTTGTCCATTTTTATCATTTGAGATATCCCTTTTTATCCATGTTTTATCAATTAAGAGAAAAACATTTTATGGATAAGAAACATTTAATTAAAGAAACTCTTTCAATGATCAATCCTTCTCCAGATAGTGCAATCAGTTATTTACTCATCGTAAATACGACATAATTCAGACACTAATACTTGATGAATGCCTGAAGAAGAAGACTAAGTGTTCGAAACGCGTTGTTGATATTATTAAATTTATATACAAAAAGCTTTCACATAAACACGTGAAATAACAATCAATGATCAAACCACAATAAGAAATGGGAAAACAAGACTAAGATCTTTCAACCGTAACAAGCGGTCTTCGTCAGAGTCAAAAACCCAACTGAACACTAGATGCAGAAAACACTCTTCTCAACTCCTCACCAGATGTTTTCTGCATCTAGTGTTCAGTTGGGTTTTTGACTCTGACGAAGACCGCTTGTTACGGTTGAAAGATCTTAGTCTTGTTTTCTCATTTCTTATTGTGGTTTGATCATTAAATTTATATATGTGGAGACCGTTTCATTAACTTTATTACCCTACAATCATAATAGATATTTAGAATAATAGTCGGTTATGGAAAAAACACACAAGTAAAAAGAAAATCTGATTCATATTTCAAGGACCATAGCTAAATTAAAATTGAAGATATGTTTGAATTTACATTTTGTTTCGATTTGGCTGTCTAAAAACATTAACTGCTGCTCGCAACTTTGATCGAACTGTGCTTTGTTCTTTTCTCATCATCTGTATCAATACTAAAAGTAGTTAAATAAAATGAAAAACTTCTTAAGATCAAATAATTCCTCAAAAACAATTAGCAATTAATAATATTAGTTATTAAGTGGGCGGAGTCCATCTGGCCTTAATCAAAAGAGACAATACTTCATTTAATTAGTCCCTTGTCTTTGCATTTCATTTTTCATTATCGAATACCCTTTGTTATCCTTTATTATTTAATTACTTTATTTATTTAATATTATTATTTGTATTCTCATAGCTTAGTCCGTACTTATATTTATGTATCAATTCCTCTGTTCATCCCTCAAGTTTTTCTTTTATTTATTTTTTTTTCATATTTCACCAATTTCATTTAATTATATATTGATTCCTGTTTACCTATTTCTCTGTGACCGTGTGCGCATGCGGTAACACTGTTGGTCTCCTTTCTGTTGCTTCGCAAGAACAATAGAACTAAACAACTAAAAAGATTATGTTCACAGAAAGGGTTCTTGAGGATTTTGGTCATAAAAAATCAACTATTGCTTATATGCTGACGTTTCGCCAAAAGTTTAGCATTTTCAAGGCTTGTTTTAGAGGAAACACCATTTAACCGTCCATGCTTTTATCTAGCAGCATCATAACAGATGTTTGCTGTTTCTTCTAAAACAAGCCTTGATAATGCCAAAAAACTTTTGGCGAAACGTCAGCATATAATCTGGAGTTGAATTTCTATGACCAAAATCCTCAAGAACCCCTTCTGTGAACTTGAAAAATCAGTGGTCAAGAAGCTATATCAATAAAAAGATTATGACGCAGAACTAAAAAATTAAAACAAAGAACCTTATAACTAATAGCTTAGGTTTAAAGAATATTTTTTAAAAAAAAAGTAAAGTAAATATTAAGGTAGATAATCGAATTTCTCTATAGATTTGTTGACTCCCTGAAAGCCATATATGTTCTAACTTGGTGCAGTCAGTTATTATGTGGTATTTACTCATTGTAGGTTAAAAAGTTAATGAAATGGTCTCCACATTTAACAATTTAATGGTATAAACAACGCGTTTCGAACACGTAGTGTTCTTCCTCAGGCACTAACTAAGGGTCAGTACCACAGACACTCATACTTAGTTTATGGCTGAGGACGAACACTACGTGTTCGAAACGCGTTGTTTAAACCATTAAATTATTAAATGTGGAGACCATTTCATTAACTTTTAACCCTAGAACCATACATGCGTTTGATTTCTACCTAAAACTTTACACCCTTTTGTTTTTACTCGTTTTCTCTCCTGTATTTGATTTAGTAATCATTAGTAATGATGTAGTGCATTATCATAATGAAAAACACAATCATTACTGAGCTTATTTGACAAGTGAATTAATAAATACTTCTTTATAACATTAGCAAACATATTACTTTCAAAACTAATTATTTTCCATTAAATAAAGAAAGAGACAGCTTAGATTTAAAACTTCACCAAAACACAATACACAACTTTATTACTAATAAACTAAGCTGCAAAGTTGGTGTTTTGTTTAAATTAAAACACAAACTCTTTTCTAATACCAAAGAAATTCAGTCTTACCAAATTAAAAATTATTTCTTTTTCATTTCAAAGTTAAGTTGTGATGCTTTATTTAACTTTGACAACAAATGATGTCAAACTTCACTTATAATGAACTTCACTTAAAATCTTTAAATCTAAAGTCATTTAAACTAAGATTTTGAATTAATTAAAAGTCATTACATTCAATTAAACGTAATATAATCAGACATAAGTGCTCATTTAGTTAAAATGCATAACTCAGTTCTTCTTGCAACAGAATATACTGTACTATGTTGTCAAAGGAATTTATAGCTTTATTACATGTAGTAAATGACAGATTTCAGTATATTAAATATATATTGTAATAAATTATATCTTTTTACTTAATCAAAAGTATACGCAGTTCATAAGGTACACAGTACTTAACACTGTTTGGGTTTCCAATCATCAATATCTCAGTTGAACCGTTATTATTTAATTATTGAACTCTTGAGTGTTGAAACTTCAGTAATTATTAAAAAAACTTGAGTGTTTTGGTGAAATCATCTTTATTGAATTGTACATTTGAGTGTTATCTAAATAAGCGATTTAACGGAGACGCTCATCTTTAGCATTCTTCCTGACTTCTACTCCTGATACAGGCGGAGTTACTATTTTCACATCTTAACACGTTTGATTTTGATCATTAGATAAAAGTTTATCAAAAAATACTTTGAAGCTAATGAAAAGCATTCATTTGGGGGGGGGGGGGGGCGAAAAAGAAAGCAAGAAGTAATGAAAATAAAAATCACGTAATTTAAAGAGATTTTGTTATATTTAGTTATTAAATATATGAAAAAAAAAGAAATATTAATTTTCAGAAATCTGACAAGTAATTAGAACATGAGTCAATAAAACTAAAGAATAATGAAGGTGCAGACACTGATGTAGCATTCAATTACCAGGCAGGTAGTTTTGACTATCTAGATTGACAAAGTGATGGAGCGAAATGCAGTTAGTCCATCCCTATTAGATGACACTTAGAAAAACATGTCATTTCACGCCTTCATTACCTTTCTCTCCTTTCTAATTGTTTTAAAAATAACCTCCTCCGAATAAAAATTAACACATTTTGAAAATAATTCATAGTTTTCCAAGTAATAATAGTACCAAAATCAATACAATAAACCCTAATCTTTTTTTAATTAGACACTTTAAATCTTGGAGTTCCCAAATTTATTAAAAAAAAAAATTGTGTAAAGGTAGTTAAGTAAACAAATTTGTAATACAAATATTGTGGGTGCCCCACAAAAAACCACTAAGTTTGTGATAATGGTTATAATGTTATAAAAATAATTATTGATTACAATATTATTGATTTATGTTTTATATTTTCAGAACGGTCTTGACCAAACACTGAATTCATTCCTCTGAGCCGTATAAGTCTATGAAACTTAAAAAAATCAAAAGACAACTCACAAGGTCTTGACCAAACACCGAATTCATTCCTCTGAGCCGTATAAGTCTATGGAACTTAAAAAAATCAAAAGATAACTCACAAGGTCTTGAGCAAACACTGAATTCATTCCTCTGAGCCGTATAAGTCTATGAAACTTAAAAAAATCAAAAGATAACTCACAAGGTCTTGACCAAACACCGAATTCATTCTCTGAGCCGTATAAGTCTATGGAACTTAAAAAAATCAAAAGATAACTCACAAGGTCTTGACCAAACACTGAATTCATTCCTCTGAGCCATATAAGTCTATGAAACTTAAAAAAATCAAAAGATAACTCACAAGGTCTTGACCAAACACTGAATTCATTCCTCTGAGCCGTATAAGTCTAAGAAACTTAAAAAAATCAAAAGATAACTCACAAGGTCTTGACCAAACACTGAATTCATTCCTCTGAGCCGTATAAGTCTATGAAACTTAAAAAAATCAAAAGATAACTCACAAGGTCTTGACCAAACACCGAATTCATTCCTCTGAGCCATATAAGTCTATGAAACTTAAAAAAATCAAAAGATAACTCACAAGGTCTTGACCAAACACTGAATTCATTCCTCTGAGCCGTATAAGTCTATGAAACTTAAAAAATCAAAAGATAACTCACAAGGTCTTGACCAAACACCGAATTCATTCCTCTGAGCCGTATAAGTCTATGAAACTTAAAAAAATCAAAAGATAACTCACAAGGTCTTGAGCAAACACTGAATTCATTCCTCTGAGCCGTATAAGTCTATGAAACTTAAAAAAATCAAAAGATAACTCACAAGGTCTTGACCAAACACTGAATTCATTTCTCTGAGCCATATAAGTCTATGAAACTTAAAAAAAATCAAAAGATAACTCACAAGGTCTTGACCAAACACTGAATTCATTCCTCTGAGCCATATAAGTCTATGAAACTTAAAAAAATCAAAAGATAACTCACAAGGTCTTGACCAAACACTGAATTCATTCCTCTGAGCCATATAAGTCTATGAAACTTAAAAAAATCAAAAGATAACTCACAAGGTCTTGACCAAACACCGAATTCATTCCTCTGTTACTGACTAAAACATGAAAGAATATTTTACTGCAACTAGATCTGAAACAAAGGTGTATATCCAAGCAGTTGGAAAGAAGCGATAGTAATACATATATTCAAAAAGGAAAAAAAGACAGAGGAAAACCTGGCAGCTACAGAGCGGTGTCACTTACGGTACAGAGCGGTGTTGTTTGACCAAGGTACTCGAGACTAGCCAATCAGAGATTAAATAGGTCGCTTTAGAAATCCCGTTTCATCACTGACTATGAAGCTGTATTCCAGAAAAGCTACTCTCCTTTGAATCAACCTGAATTTTTAGAAGAAACTGTTTAAGATGAATTTACAAGGAAACATGTTTTAGCCATCTCCTTTGATCTAAAGAAGGCTTTTGATGCAGCTAACAGACCAGTTGTCATGACTAAGCTATATTCTGTGGGGGGGACTGCTGACCTTCCTTGAAGCCTTGCTGACAGGCCGAGATTTCCGGGAAAGAGTATACTGTACATACTAGACCTGTTATAGCAGGAAACTAGAGTACTTCACGGTTCAGTACTGAGTGCAATGCTCTTTCTAATTGTCGTAAATAGATTAGCCGACGACGACTCTGAAGAGATACAAAGATCACTTTTTGTGGACGACTTAATACTTTACTATAAGTAAAGTATAGTGATCGTGAAAAAATTCGATCACGAGATTTTGACGGAATTACATGTTTTGAGGTACCAGAAGTCGTTTTATGACGTTTTTACGATGATGTCTGTGTGTGTGTGGGTGGGTGGGTGGGTGGGTGGGTGGGTGGGTGGGTGGGTGGGTGGGTGGGTGTGGTGCGTGGGTGGGTGCGTGTGTTAGCATTGCTTGTTACCACGCTACGGTCCAGAATCTTTGATGGATCAAGTTGATATTTTACACAAAAACGGGCCCCATTTAGGCGAAGATCCCTATTGTTTGGGAAGAATTATGCATGATGGGAAAGTCACTTTTTTTGCCAAAAACCGTTTTTTTTAAAACATTTATTTCTCCTAAACTGATAACCCTAGAGTTTTGAAATTTTGACATTATCTTTGAAGTTGCAAATGCAACAAACGAAAAATATATTTAGAATTTTAAAACAACAGGAAATATTTTTTTTTCAATAAAATGTAAAAATTTTGACTTATAATTCAATCTCAAACCTTGTGAGAGCGATACAAGCCATACTGTTTGACGGACAAGAATGAAACTATGCCTACAAATAGAACATTATGAGGAAAATGAGTTGAGATATTTTTTTTTGAAATTACTTTCGCTAAAGGGGCGTTACAGTACGATTTGTGTTTTCAGAAAATGATTTTTTGACGCTAAACGGCTCGTTAAAAAATAATCTCAATTTGGCCAAAAATGGAACAAAGAATTAGCAATTCATAAAAAAAAATTCATGAAGTTTCAATTACGGGAAAGAGCAATAACGATATAAAAACTGTTTGTTTATCCTAGACTAAGAGATCACCTGCTATACTTGTCGAATTTTTTGTATTTTTTTACATTGTTTACATTGACTTAGAAATTTTTTGAGCGAATCCACTGAGATAAAATTGATGTTTCTAATGGAAAAATGAAAATATATTATTGACTTATAAGAGATGTAAGAGGAATAATATTGTGCAGGTAAATGATAACACTCATTAAAAAAAAATTCGTATATATGTTATTTGACAAAGGGGAAGGAAAATGATCTTATTAAATACTAAGAAGCCATAAAATTCCCAGTATAATATTCTGTTAAAAACCAAAAATGTAAAAGATAATTCAAAATATAAATCTTTCGTTTAGAGATTAATAACTGTAATTATCGTACATCTTTATTAACAAATCACCTTAAAACAACATTTTATTCGCTGTTTAAGAAGTTTTTCAGAGAAAAAATGAGTATTTTACTGTTTCAAATTTGAAAATTTTATATTAATATTCAATGTAGAAGGATGTCAAGTAAACGATGTAAGAAATCTACTGGCTATTTCAAAAATAGCCATGTTCTCTTGTAGGATACTATTTCGTTTCAAGAAATGTTCACTTTGGTTTTTCAAAAATGTTATTACTGCTGTAGTTATATTAATGAAATTATTTGCAAATAATAAATTATTTGTGATGTACAAAAATAAGCTTATAAATTGATATGCCCTTCAATCACTATCTGTACTACCTCAGGAATGACAGGCTAATAATTATATCCCATTTAGATGTTTACGTTATGCTTAAATGAGACGTTATGTTTTATATACTCAAGAAATTTGACATTAAGTTACTTATAGTAAAGTAGAGTGTAGGCCACTCCAGATTTTTTTTATTTATGTCAGGAACAAATAGGATTCAAATAGGAAGAGAAATAAAAATTTATTTTTCGCCAGAAATGACTATCGCTATCTATTTTTCAGACTAAGGAAACCACATTATATACTAACTGTGACATAAATGGTATCCGAATAGTGTATAGAGAAACGCACTGCTTTCTGGGACTGGTTTGGGATTCAAAACTATGCTGGAAAACCCATATCAAATGAGTGCTTATTGACTACAAACACATACTTAATATAATAAAAATATTGTTTAACATCAACAGGGGATCAGATGGAACCATATTAATCCGATTAGTTTGTACTTTGATATGAACAAAAATTGACTATGGATGCCAAATTTACTATTCTTCCAGAATTGAGAACTTCAGATTCGACAAATAAGTCGGGACGAAGATTTGGCTTAGGAGCATTCAAAGCAAGTCCATACGAATATATATACGCAATGGCTGGTGTCATGCCACAGAACTGCAGAAGTTCAAGTACTAAAGTACCTCAGTACTGAACCTTGAGGTACTCCAGTTTCCTGCTCCATCGGGTCTCAGTATGTGCAACAGACTGAGTTATACGTACAGTACATACAGTACTGAGTTTACAGTATGTACATTCTAACCCGGAAGAGAGTTGATAGCACTGAAATATAGCGGAGCAGTAAGGACGAAAAAAAAATTCATAAAATCAGTATTACAAAAGGACAGCTTATAATAATTCTGCCATGACCACTCTACAGATGTACTAGTTTAGAATAAAAATAAGTTTTCTAAAACCGTATTACTTCCAAAGAAGTATCATGTCCATGATTTTCAATATTGCCCAGTAAACATTAGGACACATCTATGCTATAAGACCCAATTTACGATAAAATAAGAACTTG